>JAWPHD010017156.1:0-46043 GCA_037043455.1 Cyrtodaria siliqua | reverse complement strand
TATGCATATATATTCCGTTTTTCGCATATATATTCACTTTTACGCATATATATTCAGTTCTTACGCATATATATTCAGTTACATATATATTCCGTTCTTACGCATATATATTCAGTTCTTACGCATATATATTCAGTTCTTACACATATAATAGTCAGTTGTTACACATATTTATTCCGTTCTTACACATATATATTCCGTTCTTACACGTACTTATTCCGTTCTTACGCGTATATAGTTCCGTTCTTACGCATATATATTCAGTTGTTACACATATAATATTCCGTTCTTACAAATATATATTCCGTTCTTACACGTACATATTCCGTTCTTACGCATATATATTCCGTTCTTACGCATATATATTCCGTTCTTACGCATATATATTTAGGTCTTACGCATATATATTCCGTTCTTACGCATAGATATTCAGTTCTTACGCATATATGTTCAGTTCTTACGAATATTTATTCAGTTCTTACGCATATATATTCAGTTCTTACGCATATATATTCCGTTATTACGCATATATATTCAGTTCTTACACATATGATATTCAGTTCTTACACATATATATTCAGTTTCTTACACATATATATTCAGTTCATACACATATATATTCCGTTCTTACGCATATATATTCAGTTCTTACGCATATATATTCATTTCTTACACATATATATTCCGTTCTTACACGTATATATTCCTTTATTACACGTATATATTCCGTTCTTACACATATATATTCCGTTCTTACACATATATATTTCCGTTCTTACACATATATATTCCGATCTTACACATAGATTCCGTTCTTACGCATATATATTCCGTTCTTTCGCATATATATTCAGTTTTACGCATAAATACTCAGTTCTTACGCTAATATGTTCAGTTCTTACCCATATATATTAAGTTCTTACGCATATATGTTCAGTTCTTACGCATATATATTCAGTTCTTACGCATATATATTCAGTTTTTACGCAAATATATTCTTACATATATATTCGTTCTTACACATATATATCCGTTCTATACACATAGTATAATTCAGTTCTTACACACTATATATTCAGTTCTTACACATATATATTCAGTTCTTACAAATATATATGCAGTTCTTACACATATATATTCAGTTCATACACATATATATTTCCGTTCTTACGCATATATATTCAGTTCTTACGCATATATATTCATTTCTTACACATATATATTCCGTTCTTACACGTATATATTCCGTTCTTACACATATATATTCAGTTCTTTACACATATATATTCAGTTCTTACAACATATATATTCAGTTCTTACACATATATATTCAGTTCATACACATATATATTCCGTTCTTACGCATATATATTCAGTTCTTACGCATATATATTCATTTCTTACACATATATATTCCGTTCTTACACGTATATATTCCGTTCTTACACATATAGTATTCCGTTTTTACACGTATATATTCGGTTCTTACACGTATATATTCCGTTCTTACGCATATATATTCAGTTCTTACGCATATATGTTCATTTCTTACTCATATATGTTCAGTTTTACGTAAATATATTCTTACATATATATTCCAATCTTACAAATATATATTCAGTTCTTATACATATATATTCCGTTCTTACGCATATATGTTCCGTTCTTACGCATATATATTCCGTTCTTACGCATATATATTCAGTTTTACGCATATATATTGAGTTCTTACACATATATATTCAGTTCTTACGCGAATATATTCAGTTCTTACGCATATATATTCAGTTCTTACTCATATATGTTCAGTTTCTTACGCATATATATTCAGTTCTTACGCATAGTATGTTCAGTTCTTACGCATATATATTCAGTCATTACGCATATATGTTCAGTTCTTACGCATATATGTTCAGTTCTTACGTATATTTAATAAGTTCTTACGCCTATATATTCAGTTCTTACGCATATATATTCAGTTCTTACGCATATATATTCAGTTCTTACACATATATCTTCAGTTCTTACACATATATATACAGTTCTTACACATATATATTCAGTTCTTACACATATATATTCAGTTCATACACATATATATTCCTTTCTTACTCATATATATTCAGTTCTTACGCATATATATTCCGTTTTTTACACATATATATTCCGTTCTTACACATATATATTCCGTTCTTACACATATATATTCAGTTCTTACGCATATAAATTCCGTTCTTACGCATATATATTCCGTTCTAACGCAGTATATATTCACTTCTTACACATATATATTCCGTTCTTACACATATATATTCAGTTCTTACACATATATATTCAGTTCATACACATATATATTCCATTCTTACGCATATATATTCAGTTCTTACGCATATATATTCATTTCTTACACATATATATTCCGTTCTTACACGTATATATTCCTTTCTTACACGTATATATTCCGTTCTTACTCATATATATTCCGTTCTTACACATATATATTCTGTTCTTACACATATACATTCCGTTTTTACACGTATATATTCCGTACTTACACATATATATTCCGTTCTTACACATATATATTCAGTTTTACGCATAAATACTCAGTTCTTACGCATATATGTTCAGTTCTTACGCATATATATTAAGTTCTTACGCATATATATTCAGTTCTTACGCATATATATTCAGTTTTTACGCAAATATATTCTTACATATATATTCCGTTCTTACACATATATATTCCGTTCTTACACATATATATTCAGTTCTTACACATATATATTCAGTTCTTACCCTATATATTATTCAGTTCTTACACGTATATATTCAGTTCTTACACATATATATTCAGTTCAATATACATATATATTCCGTTCTTACGCATATATATTCAGTGTCTTACGCATATATATTCATTTCTTACACATATATATTCCGTTCTTACACGTATATATTCCGTTTCTTACGCATATATATTCAGTTCTTACGCATATATGTTCAGTTCTAACGCATATATGTTCAGTTCTTACTCATATTTATTCAGTTCTTACGCATATATATTGAGTTTCTTACGCATATATATTCCGTTCTTACGCATATACATTCAGTTCTTACACATATATATATACAGTTCTTACACATATATATTCAGTTCATACACATATATATTCAGTTCTTACGCATATATATTCAGTTCTTACACATATATATTCATTTCTTACACATATATATTCCGTTCTTACACGTGTATATTCCTTTCTTACACGTATATATTCCGTTCTTACACACATATATATTCCGTTCTTACACATATATATTCTGTTCTTACACATATATATTCCGTTTTTACACGTATATATTCCGTTCTGATACACATATATATTCCGTTCTTACACATATATATTACGTACTTACACATAGATTCCGTTCTTACGCATATATATTCCGTTCTTTCGCATATATATTCAGTTTTACGAATAAATACTCAGTTCTTACGCATATATGTTCAGTTCTTACGCATATATATTAAGTTCTTACCCATATATATTCAGTTCTTACGCATATATATTTAGTTTTACGCACATATATTCTTACATATATATTCCGTTCTTACACACTATATATTCAGTTCTTGACACATATATATTCCGTTCTGTACGCATATATATTTTGTATTTACGCATATATATTCCGTTTTTTACGCATATATATTCAGTTTTACGCATATATATTGAGTTCTTACACATATATATTCAATTCTTACACATATATATTCAGTTCTTACGCATATATATTCAGTTCTTACGCATATATAATTCAGTACTTACTCATATATGTTCAGTTCTTACGCATATATATTCAGTTCTTACGCATATATGTTCAGTTCTTACGCATATATATTCAGTTATTACGTATATATGTGTCAGTTCTTACGCATATATGTTCAGTTCTTACGCATATTTATTCAGTTCTTACGAATATATATTCTGTTCTTACGCATATATATTCAGTTCTTACGCATATATATTCAGTTCTTACGCACTATATATTTAGTTCTTACACATATATATACATTTCTTACACATATATATTCAGTTCTTACGCATATATATTCAGTTCTTACACATATATATTCCGTTCTTTACACATATATATTCCGTTCCTTACACATATATATTCTGTTCTTACACATATATTATTCCGTTCTTACACGTATATATTCCGTTCTTACACATATATATTCACTTCTTACACATATATATTCCGTTCTTACACATATATATTCAGTTCTTACACATATATATTCAGTTCATACACATATATATTCCATTCTTACGCATATATATTCAGTTCTTACGCATATATTATTCATTTCTTACACATATATATTCCGTTCTTACACGTATATATTCCTTTCTTACACGTATATATTCCGTTCTTACTCATATATATTCCGTTCTTACACATATATATTCTGTTCTTACACATATACATTCCGGTTTTTACACGTATATATTCCGTACTTACACATATATATTCCGTTCCGCATAAATACTCAGTTCTTTCGCATATATGTTCAGTTCTTACGCATATATATTAAGTTCTTACGCATATATATTCAGTTCTTACGCATATATATTCAGTTTTACGCAAATATATTCTTACATATATATTCCGTTCTTACACATATATATTCCGTTCTTACACATATATATTCAGTTCTTACACATATATATTCAGTTCTTACCTATATATATTCAGTTCTTACACGTATATATTCAGTTCTTACACATATATATTCAGTTCATATACATATATATTCCGTTCTTACGCATATATATTCAGTTCTTACGCATATATATTCATTTCTTACACATATATATTCCGTTCTTACACGTATATATTCCGTTCTTACGCATATATATTCAGTTCTTACGCATATATGTTCAGTTCTAACGCATATATGTTCAGTTCTTACTCATATTTATTCAGTTCTTACGCATATATATTGAGTTCTTACGCATATATATTCCGTTCTTACGCATATACATTCATTTCTTACACATATATATACAGTTCTTACACATATATATTCAGTTCATACACATATATATTCAGTTCTTACGCATATATATTCAGTTCTTACACATATATATTCATTTCTTACACATATATATTCCGTTCTTACACGTGTATATTCCTTTCTTACACGTATATATTCCGTTCTTACACATATATATTCCGTTCTTACACATATATATTCTGTTCTTACACATATATATTCCGTTTTTACACGTATATATTCCGTTCTTACACATATATATTCCGTTCTTACACATATATATTACGTACTTACACATAGATTCCGTTCTTACGCATATATATTCCGTTCTTTCGCATATATATTCAGTTTTACGAATAAATACTCAGTTCTTACGCATATATGTTCAGTTCTTACGCATATATATTAAGTTCTTACCCATATATATTCAGTTCTTACGCATATATATTTAGTTTTACGCACATATATTCTTACATATATATTCCGTTCTTACACATATATATTCAGTTCTTACACATATATATTCCGTTCTTACGCATATATATTTTGTATTTACGCATATATATTCCGTTTTTACGCATATATATTCAGTTTTACGCATATATATTGAGTTCTTACACATATATATTCAATTCTTACACATATATATTCAGTTCTTACGCATATATATTCAGTTCTTACGCATATATATTCAGTACTTACTCATATATGTTCAATTCTTACGCATATATATTCAGTTCTTACGCATATATGTTCAGTTCTTACGCATATATATTCAGTTATTACGTATATATGTTCAGTTCTTACGCATATATGTTCAGTTCTTACGCATATTTATTCAGTTCTTACGAATATATATTCTGTTCTTACGCATATATATTCAGTTCTTACGCATATATATTCAGTTCTTACGCATATATATTTAGTTCTTACACATATATATACATTTCTTACACATATATATTCAGTTCTTACGCATATATATTCAGTTCTTACACATATATATTCCGTTCTTACACATATATATTCCGTTCTTACACATATATATTCTTACACATATATATTCCGTTCTTACACGTATATATTCCGTTCTTACACATATATATTCCGTTCATACACATATATATTCCGTTCTTACAAATATATATTCCGTTCTTACGCATATATATTCCGTTCTTTCGCATATATATTCAGTTTTACGCATATATGTTCAGTTCTTACGCATATATATTCAGTTCTTACGCATATATATTCCTTTCTTACACATATATATTCCGTTCTTACGCATATATATTCTTACACATATATTCCGTTCTTACACATATATATTCCATTCTTACAAATATATATTCCGTTTCAACGCATATATTCCGTTCTAACACATATATATTCCGTTCTTATACGTATATAATCCGTTCTTACACATATATATTCCGTTTTTACACATATATGTTCCGTTCTTACACGTATATACTCTGTTCTTACACATATATATTCCGTTCTTACACGTATATATTCCGTTCTTACACGTATATATTCCGTTCTAACACATATATATTCCGTTTTTACACGTATATATTCCGTTCTTACACATATTCCGTTCTTACACATATATATTCCGTTCTTACACATATATTCTGTTCTTACGCATATATATTCCGTTCTTTCGCATATATATTCAGTTCTTACGCATATATATTCAGTTCTTACGCATATATATTAAGTTCTTACGCATATATATTCAGTTCTTACGCATATATATTCAGTTTTACGCAAATATATTCTTACATATATATTCCGTTCTTACACATATATATTCAGTTCTTACACATATATATTCCGTTCTTACGCATATATATTCCGTATTTATGCATATATATTCCGTTTTTACGCATATATATTCAGTTTTACGCATATATATTGAGTTCTTACACATATATATTCAATTCTTACACATATATATTCAGTTCTTACGCATATATATTCAGTTCTTACGCATATATATTCAGTACTTACTCATATATGTTCAGTTCTTACGCATATATATTCAGTTCTTACGCATATATGTTCAGTTCTTACGCATATATATTCAGTTATTACGTATATATGTTCAGTTCTTACGCATATATGTTCAGTTCTTACGCATATTTATTCAGTTCTTACGAATATATATTCAGTTATTACGCATATATATTCAGTTCTTACGCATATATATTCAGTTCTTACGCATATATATTCAGTTCTTACACATATATATACAGTTCTTACACATATATATTCAGTTCTTACGCATATATATTCAGTTCTTACACATATATATTCCGTTCTTACACATATATATTCCGTTCTTACACATATATATTCTGTTCTTACACATATATATTCCGTTTTTACACGTATATATTCCGTTCTTACACATATATATTCCGTTCATACACATATATATTCCGTTCTTACAAATATATATTCCGTTCTTACGCATATATATTCCGTTCTGTCGCATATATATTCAGTTTTACGCATATATGTTCAGTTCTTACGCATATATATTCAGTTCTAACGCATATATATTCCGTTCTTACACATATATATTCCGTTCTTACGCATATATATTCTTACACATATATTCCGTTCTTACACATATATATTCCATTCTTACAAATATATATTCCGTTTTAACGCATATATTCCGTTCTTACACATATATATTCCTTTCTTATACGTATATAATCCGTTCTTACACATATATATTCCGTTTTTACACATATATATTCCGTTCTTACACGTATATACTCTGTTCTTACACATATATATTCCGTTCTTACACATATATATTCCGTTCTTACACGTATATATTCCGTTCTTACACATATATATTCCGTTTTTACACGTATATATTCCGTTCTTACACATATTCCGTTCTTACACATATATATTCCGTTCTTACACATATATTCTGTTCTTACGCATATATATTCCGTTCTTTCGCATATATATTCAGTTATTACGCATATATATTCAGTTCTTACGCATATATATTCAGTTCTTACACATATATATTCCGTTCTTACACATATATATTCCGTTCTTACACATATATATTCCGTTCTTACACATATATATTCCGTTCTTACGCAAATATATTCCGTTCTTACGTATATATATTCAGTTCTTACGCATAAATATTCCGTTCTTACACATATATATTCCATTATAACGCATATATATTCCGTTCTTACACATATATATTACGTTCTTACGCATATATATTCTTACTCATATATTCCGTTCTTACACATATATATTCCGTTCTTACACATATATATTCCGTTCTAATGCATATATATTCCGTTCTTGCACATATATATTCCGTTCTTACACGTATATATTGCGTTCTTACACGTATATATTGCGTTCTTACACATATATATTCCGTTTTTACACATATATATTCCGTTCTTAAACATATATATTCAGTTTTTACGCATATATATTCAGTTCTTACGCGTATATATTCAGTTCTTACGCATATATATTCAGTTCTTACACATATATATTCAGTTCTTTCACATATATATTCAGTTCTTACACATATATATTCACTTCTTACACATATATATTCCGTTCTTACACATATATATTCCGTTCTTACACATATATTCCTTCCTTACGCATATATATTCCGTTCTTTCGCATATATATTCAGTTTTACGCATATATATTCAGTTCTTACGCATATATATTCAGTTCTTACGCAAATATATTCAGTTCTTACACATATATATTCAGTTCTTAGGCATATATATTCAGTTCTTACACATATATATTCACTTTCTTACACATATATATTCCGTTCTTACACATATATATTCCGTTCATACACATATATATTCCGTTCTTACACATATATATTCCGTTCTTACGCATATATCTTCCGTTCTTACGCATATATATTCAGTTATTACGCATATATGTTCAGTTCTTACGCATATATGTTCAGTTCTTACGCATATATATTCAGTTCTTACGCATATATATTCAGTTCTTACGCATTTATATTCAGTTCTTACGCATATATATTCAGTTCTTACACATATATATTCAGTTCTTACACATATATATTCAGTTCTTACACATATATATTCAGTTCATACACATATATATTTCGTTCTTACGCATATATATTCAGTTCTTACGCATATATATTCATTTCTTACACATATATATTCCGTTCTTACACGTATATATTCCGTTCTTACACATATATATTCCGTTTTTACACGTATATATTCCGTTCTTACACATATTCCGTTCTTACACATATATATTCCGTTCTTACACATATATATTCCGTTTTTACACGTATATATTCCGTTCTTACACATATTCCGTTCTTACACATATATATTCCGTTCTTACACATATATTCTGTTCTTACGCATATATATTCCGTTCTTTCGCATATATATTCAGTTTTACGAATAAATATTCAGTTCTTACGCATATATATTAAGTTCTTACGCATATATATTCAGTTCTTACGCATATATATTCAGTTTTACGCAAATATATTCTTACATATATATTCCGTTCTTACACATATATATTCAGTTCTTATACATATATATTCCGTTCTTACGCATATATATTCCGTTCTTACGCATATATATTCCGTTCTTACGCATATATATTCAGTTTTACGCATATATATTGAGTTCTTACACATATATATTCAGTTCTTACGCGAATATATTCAGTTCTTACGCATATATATTCAGTACTTACTCATATATGTTCAGATATTACGCATATATATTCAGTTCTTACGCATATATGTTCAGTTCTTACGCATATATATTCAGTTATTACACATATATGTTCAGTTCTTACGCTTATATGTTCAGTTCTTACGTATATTTATTCAGTTCTTACGCATATATATTCAGTTCTTACGCATATATATTCAGTTCTTACGCATATGAATTCAGTTCTTACACATATATATTCAGTTCTTACACATATATATACAGTTCTTACACATATATATTCAGTTCTTACACATTAATATGCAGTTCATACACATATATATTCCTTTCTTACGCATATATATTCAGTTCTTACGCATATATATTCAGTTCTTACGCATATAAATTCCGTTCTTACGCATATATATTCAGTTATTACACATAAATATTTAGTTCTTACACATATATATTCAGTTCTTACACATATATTCCTTCCTTACTCATATATATTCCGTTCTTTCGCATATATATTCAGTTTTACGCATATATATTCAGTTGTTACGCATATATATTCAGTTCTTACGCATATAAATTCAGTTCTTACACATATATATTCCGTTCTTAAGCATATATCTTCCGTTCTTACGCATATATATTCAGTTATTACGCATATATGTTCAGTTCTTACGCATATATGTTCAGTTCTTACGCATATTTATTCAGTTCTTACGCATATATATTCAGTTCTTACGCATTTATATTCAGTTCTTACGCATATATATTCAGTTCTTACACATATATATTCAGTTCTTACACATATATATTCAGTTCTTACACATATATAATCAGTTCTTACACATATATATTCAGTTCATACACATATATATTCCGTTCTTACGCATATATATTCAGTTCATACACATATATATTCCGTTCTTACGCATATATATTCATTTCTTACGCATATATATTCATTTCTTACACATATATATTCCATTCTTACACGTATATATTCCGTTCTTACAGATATATATTCCGTTTTTACACCTATATATTTCGTTCTTACACATATTCCGTTCTTACACAAATATATTCCGTTTTTACACATATATTCCGTTCTTACGCATATATATTCCGTTCTTTCGCATATATATTCAGTTTTACGCATAAATATTCAGTTCTTACGCATATATGTTCAGTTCTTACGCATATATATTAAGTTATTACGCATATATATTCAGTTCTTACGCATATATATTCAGTTTTATGCAAATATATTCTTACATATATATTCCGTTCTTACACATATATATTCAGTTATTATACATATATATTCCGTTCTTACGCATATATATTCCGTTCTTACGCATATATATTCCGTTCTTAAGCATATATATTCAGTTCTTACACATATATATTCCGTTCTTACGCATATATATTCCGTATTTACGCATATATATTCCGTTTTTACGCATATATATTCAGTTTTATGCATATATATTGAGTTCTTACACATATATATTCAGTTCTTACACATATATATTCAGTTCTTACGCATATATATTCAGTTCTTACGCATATATGTTCAATTCTTACGCATATATATTCAGTTATTACGTATATATATTCATTTCTTACACATATATATTCCGTTCTTACACGTATATATTCCTTTCTTACACGTATATATTCCGTTCTTACACATATATATTCCGTTCTTACACATATATATTCTGTTCTTACACATATATATTCCGTTTTTACACGTATATATTCCGTTCTTACACATATATATTCCGTTCTTACACATATATATTCCGTTCTTACACATATATATTCAGTTCTTATGCATATATGTTCAGTTCTTACGCATATATATTAAGTTATTACGTATATATGTTCAGTTCTTACGCATATATGTTCAGTTCTTACGTATATTTATTCAGTTCTTACGCATATATATTCAGTTCTTACGCATATATATTCAGTTCTTACGCATATGAATTCAGTTCTTACACATATATATTCAGTTCTTACACATATATATACAGTTCTTACACATATATATTCAGTTCTTACACATTAATATGCAGTTCATACACATATATATTCCTTTCTTACGCATATATATTCAGTTCTTACGCATATATATTCAGTTCTTACGCATATAAATTCCGTTCTTACGCATATATAATCAGTTATTACACATAAATATTTAGTTCTTACACATATATATTCAGTTCTTACACATATATTCCTTCCTTACGCATATATATTCCGTTCTTTCGCATATATATTCAGTTTTACGCATATATATTGAGTTCTTACACATATATATTCAGTTCTTACGCGAATATATTCAGTTCTTACGCATATATATTCAGTACTTACTCATATATGTTCAGTTCTTACGCATATATATTCAGTTCTTACGCATATATGTTCAGTTCTTACGCATATATATTCAGTTATTACACATATATGTTCAGTTCTTACGCATATATGTTCAGTTCTTACGTATATTTATTCAGTTCTTACGCATATATATTCAGTTCTTACGCATATATATTCAGTTATTACGCATATATATTCAGTTCTTACACATATATATTCAGTTCTTACACATATATATTCAGTTCTTACACATTAATATGCAGCTCATACACATATATATTCCTTTCTTACGCATATATATTCAGTTCTTACGCATATATATTCATTTCTTACACATATATATTCCGTTCTTACACATATATATTCTGTTCTTACACATATATATTCCGTTTTTACACATATATATTCCGTTCTTACACATATATATTCCGTTCTTACACATATATATTCAGTTCTTACGCATATAAATTCCGTTCTTACGCATATATATTCAGTTATTACACATAAATATTTAGTTCTTACACATATATATTCAGTTCTTACACATATATATACCGTTCTCACACATATATATTCAGTACTTACACATATATATTCCGTTCTTTCACGTATATATTCCGCTCTTACACATATATATTCCGTTCTTACACATATATATTCCGTTCTTACACATATATTCCGTTCTTACGCATATATATTCCGTTTTTTCGCATATATATTCACTTTTACGCATATATATTCACCTCTTACGCATATTTATTCAGTTCTTACGCATATATATTCAGTTCTTACGCATATATATTCCGTTCTTACGCATATATATTCAGTTCTTACA
Source organism: Cyrtodaria siliqua (assembly GCA_037043455.1). NCBI lineage: Eukaryota > Metazoa > Mollusca > Bivalvia > Adapedonta > Hiatellidae > Cyrtodaria > Cyrtodaria siliqua. The sequence goes on along the minus strand of JAWPHD010017156.1, from coordinate 33,001 downwards.
CATATATAGTCAGTTCTTACACATATATATTCAGTTCTTACACATTATATATTCAGTTCATACACATATATATTTCTTTCTTACGCATATATATTCAGTTCTTACGCATATATATTCATTTCTTACACATATATATTCCGTTCTTACACGTATATATTCCTTTCTTACACGTATATATTCCGTTCTTACACTTATATATTCCGTTCTTACACATATATATTCTGTTCTTACACATATATATTCCGTTTTTACACGTATATATTCCGTTCTTACACATATATATTCAGTTCTTACACATATATATTCCGTTCTTACACATAGATTCCGTTCTTTCGCATATATATTCAGTTTTACGCATAAATACTCAGTTCTTACGCATATATGTTCAGTTCTTACGCATATATATTAAGTTCTTACGCATATATATTCAGTTCTTACGCATATATATTCAGTTTTACGCAAATATATTCTTACATATATATTCCGTTCTTACACATATATATTCAGTTCTTACACATATATATTCCGTTTTTACGCATATATATTCCGTATTTACGCATATATATTCCGTTTTTACGCATATATATTCAGTTTTACGCATATATATTGAGTTCTTACACATATATATTCAGTTCTTACACATATATATTCAGTTCTTACGCATATATATTCAGTTCTTACGCATATATATTCAGTACTTACTCATATATGTTCAGTTCTTACGCATATATATTCAGTTCTTACGCATATATGTTCAGTTCTTACGCATATATATTAAGTTATTACGTATATATGTTCAGTTCTTACGCATATATGTTCAGTTCTTACGCATATTTATTCAGTTCTTACGAATATATATTCAGTTCTTACGCATATATATTCAGTTCTTACGCAAATATATTCAGTTCTTACACATATATATTCAGTTCTTACACATATATATACAGTTCTTACACATATATATTCAGTTCTTACACATATATATTCAGTTCATACACATATATATTCCTTTCTTACGCATATATATTCAGTTCTTACACATATATATTCCGTTCTTACACATATATATTCCGTTCTTACACATATATATTCTGTTCTTACACATATATATTCCGTTCTTACACGTATATATTCCGTTCTTACACATATATATTCCGTTCATACACATCTATATTCCGTTCTTACACATATATATTCCGTTCTTACGCATTATATATTCCGTTCTTTCGCATATATATTCAGTTTTACGCATATATGTTCAGTTCTTACGCATATATATTCAGTTCTTACGCATATATATTCCGTTCTTACACATATATATTTCGTTCGTACGAATATATATTCTTACACATATATATTCCGTTCTTACACATATATATTCTGTTTTAACGCATATATTCCGTTCTTACACATATATATTCCGTTCTTACACGTATATATTCCGTTCTTACACATATATATTCCGTTTTTACACATATATATTCCGTTCTTACACGTATATACTCTGTTCTTACTTACACATATATATTCCGTTCTTACACGTATATATTCCGTTCTTACACATATATATTCCGTTCTTACACATATATATTCCGTTCTTACACATATATTCATTTCTTACGCATAGATATTCCGTTCTTACGCATATATATTCAGTTCTTACGCATATATATTCAGTTTTACGCATATATATTGAGTTCTTACACATATATATTCAGTTCTTACGCGAATATATTCAGTTCTTACGCATATATATTCAGTATAAACTCATATATGTTCAGTTCTTACGCATATATATTCAGTTCTTACGAATATATGTTCAGTTCTTACGCATATATATTCAGTTATTACACATATATGTTCAGTTCTTACGCATATATGTTCAGTTCTTACGTATATTTATTCAGTTCTTACGCATATATATTCAGTTCTTACGCATATATATTCAGTTCTTACGCATATATATTCAGTTCTTACACATATATATACAGTTCTTACACATATATATTCAGTTCTTACACATTAATATGCAGTTCATACACATATATATTCCTTTCTTACGCATATATATTCAGTTCTTACGCATATATATTCATTTCTTACACATATATATTCCGTTCTTACACATATATATTCTGTTCTTACACATATATATTCCGTTTTTACACATATATATTCCGTTCTTACACATATATATTCCGTTCTTACACATTTATATTCAGTTCTTACGCATATAAATTCCGTTCTTACGCATATATATTCAGTTATTACACATAAATATTTAGTTCTTACACATATATATTCAGTTCTTACACATATATATACCGTTCTCACACATATATATTCAGTACTTACACATATATATTCCGTTCTTACACGTATATATTCCGCTCTTACACATATATATTCCGTTCTTACACATATATATTCCGTTCTTACACATATATTCTGTTCTTACGCATATATATTCCGTTTTTTGCATATATGTTCACTTTTACGCATATATATTCAGTTCTTACGCATATATAATCAGTTCTTACGCATATTTATTCAGTTCTTACGCATATATATTCAGTTTTTACGCATATATATTCCGTTCTTACGCATATATATTCAGTTCTTACACATATATATTCAGTTCTTACACATATATATTCAGTCCTTACACATATATATTCAGTTCATACACATATATATTCCGTTCTTACGCATATATATTCAGTTCTTACGCATATATATTCATTTCTTACACATATATATTCCGTTCTTACACATATATATTCTGTTCTTACACATATATATTCCGTTTTTACACGTATATATTCCGTTCTTACACATATATATTCCGTTTTTACACATATATATTCCGTTCTTACACATAGATTCCGTTCTTACGCATACATATTCCGTTCTTTCGCATATATATTCAGTTTTACGCATAAATACTCAGTTCTTACGCATATATGTTCAGCTCTTACGCATATATATTAAGTTCGTACGCATATATATTCAGTTCTTACGCATATATATTCAGTTTTACGCAAATATATTCTTACATATATATTCCGTTCTTACACATATATATTCAGTTCTTACACATATATATTCCGTTCTTACGCATATATATTCCGTATTTACGCATATATATTCCGTTTTTACGCATATATATTCAGTTTTACGCATATATATTGAGTTCTTACACATATATATTCAGTTCTTACACATATATATTCAGTTCTTACGCATATATATTCAGTTCTTACGCATATATATTCAGTACTTACTCATATATGTTCAGTTCTTACGCATATATATTCAGTTCTTACGCATATATGTTCAGTTCCTACGCATATATATTCAGTTATTACGTATATATGTTCAGTTATTACGCATATATGATCAGTTCTTACGCATATTTATTCAGTTCTTACAAATATATATTCAGTTCTTACGCATATATATTCAGTTCTTACGCATATATATTCAGTTCTTACACATATATATTCAGTTCTTACACATATATATACAGTTCTTACACATATATATTCAGTTCTTACACATATATATTCAGTTCATACACATATATATTCCTTTCTTACGCATATATATTCAGTTCTTACACATATATATTCCGTTCTTACACATATACATTCCGTTCTTACACATATATATTCTGTTCTTACACATATATATTCCGTTCTTACACATATATATTCCGTTCATACACATATATATTCCGTTCTTACACATATATATTCCGTTCTTACGCATTATATATTCCGTTCTTTCGGATATATATTCAGTTTTACGCATATATGTTCAGTTCTTACGCATATATATTCAGTTCTTACGCATATATATTCCGTTCTTACACATATATATTCCGTTTTTACGAATATATATTCTTACACATATATATTCCGTTCTTACACATATATATTCCATTCTTACACATATATATTCCGTTTTAACGCATATATTCCGTTCTTACACATATATATTCCGTTCTTACACGTATATATTCCGTTCTTACACATATATATTCCGTTTTTACACATATATATTCCGTTCTTACACGTATATACTCTGTTCTTACACATATATATTCCGTTCTTACACGTATATATTCCGTTCTTACACATATATATTCCGTTCTTACACATATGTATTCCGTTCTTACACATATATTCATTTCTTACGCATATATATTCCGTTCTTTCGCATATATATTCAATTCTTACGCATATATATTCAGTTCTTACGCATATATATTCAGTTCTTACACATATATATTCCGTTTTTACACATATATATTCCGTACTTACACATATATATTCCGTTCTTACACATATATATTCCGTTCTTACGCATATATATTCCGTTCTTACGTATATATATTCAGTTCTTACGCATAAATATTCCGTTCTTACACATATATATTCCATTCTAACGCATATATATTCCGTTCTTACACATATATATTCTTACTCATATATTCCGTTCTTACACATATATATTCCGTTCTTACACATATATATTCCGTTCTAATGCATATATATTCCGTTCTTGCACATATATATTCCGTTCTTACACGTATATATTGCGTTCTTACACGTATATATTCCGTTCTTACACATATATATTCCGTTTTTACACGTATATATTCCGTTCTTACACATATATATTCAGTTCTTACGCATATATATTCAGTTCTTACGCGTATATATTCAGTTCTTACGCATATATATTCAGTTCTTACACATATATATTCAGTTCTTACACATATATATTCCGTTCTTACACATATATATTCCGTTCTTACACATATATATTCCGTTCTTACGCAAATATATTCCGTCTTTACGTATATATATTCAGTTCTTACACATATATATTCACTTCTTACACATATATATTCCGTTCTTACACATATATATTCCGTTCTTACAAATATATATTCCGATCTTACACATATATTCCTTCCTTAAGCATATATATTCCGTTCTTTCGCATATATATTCAGTTTTACGCATATATATTCAGTTCTTACGCATATATATTCAGTTCTTACGCATATATATTCAGTTCTTACACATATATATACAGTTCTTACACATATATATTCAGTTCTTACACATTAATATGCAGTTCATACACCTATATATTCCTTTCTTACGCATATATATTCAGTTCTTACGCATATATATTGATTTCTTATACATATATATTCCGTTCTTACACATATATATTCTGTTCTTACACATATATATTCCGTTTTTACACATATATTCCATTCTTACACATATACATTCCGTTCTTACACATATATATTCAGTTCTTACGCATATAAATTCCGTTCTTACGCATATATATTCAGTTATTACACATAAATATTTAGTTCTTACACATATATATTTAGTTCTTACACATATATATACCGTTCTCACACATATATATTCAGTACTTACACATATATATTCCGTTCTTACACGTATATATTCCGTTCTTACACATATATATTCCGTTCTTACACATATGTATTCCGTTCTTACACATATATTCATTTCTTACGCATATATATTCCGTTCTTTTGCATATATATTCAATTCTTACGCATATATATTCAGTTCTTACACATATATATTCACTTCTTACACATATATATTCCGTTCTTACACATATATATTCCGTTCTTACAAATATATATTCCGTTCTTACACATATATTCCTTCCTTACGCATATATATTCCGTTCTTTCGCATATATATTCAGATTTACGCATATATATTCAGTTCTTACGCATATATATTCAGTTCTTACGCATATATATTCAGTTCTTACACATATATATATACAGTTCTTACACATATATATTCAGTTCTTACACATTAATATGGAGTTCATACACATATATATTCCTTTCTTACGCATATATATTCAGTTCTTACGCATATATATTCATTTCTTACACATATATATTCCGTTCTTATACGTATATATTCCTTTCTTACACGTATATATTCCGTTCTTACACATATATATTCCGTTCTTACACATATATATTCTGTTCTTAGACATATATATTCCGTTTTTACACGTATATATTCCGTTCTTACACATATATATTCTGTTCTTACACATATATATTCCGTTTTTACACATATATATTCCTTTCTTACACATATATATTCAGTTCTTATGCATATAAATTCCGTTCTTACGCATATATATTCAGTTATTACACATAAATATTTAGTTCTTACACATATATATTCAGTTCTTACACATATATATACCGTTCTCACACATATATATTCAGTACTTATACATATATATTCCGTTCTTACACGTATATATTCCGCTCTTACACATATATATTCCGTTCTTACACATATATATTCCGTTCTTACACATATATTCCGTTCTTACGAATATATATTCCGTTTTTTCGCATATATGTTCACTTTTACGCATATATATTCAGTTCTTATGCATATATATTCAGTTCTTATGCATATTTATTCAGTTCTTACGCATATATATTCAGTTCTTACGCATATATATTCAGTTCTTACACATATATATTCAGTTCTTACACATATATATTCAGTTCATACACATATATATTCCGTTCTTACGCATATATATTCAGTTCTTACGCATATATATTCATCTCTTACACATATATATTCCGTTCTTACACGTATATATTCCTTTCTTACACGTATATATTTCGTTCTTACACATATATATTCCGTTCTTACACATATATATTCTGTTCTTACACATATATATTCCGTTTTTACACGTATATATTCCGTTCTTACACATATATATTCCGTTCTTACACATATATATTCCGTTCTTACACATAGATTCCGTTCTTACGCATATATATTCCGTTCTTTCGCATATATATTCAGTTTTACGCATAAATACTCAGTTCTTACGCATATATGTTCAGTTCTTACGCATATATATTAAGTTCGTACGCATATATATTCAGTTCTTACGCATATATATTCAGTTTTACGCAAATATATTCTTACATATATATTCCGTTCTTACACATATATATTCAGTTCTTACACATATATATTCAGTTCTTACGCATATATATTCAGTTCTTACGCATATATATTCAGTACTTACTCATATGTTCAGTTCTTACGCATATATATTCAGTTCTTACGCATATATGTTCAGTTCTTACGCATATATATTCTGTTATTACGTATATATGTTCAGTTCTTACGCATATATGTTCAGTTCTTACGCATATTTATTCAGTTCTTACGAATATATATTCAGTTCTTACGCATATATATTCAGTTCTTACGCATATACATTTAGTTCTTACACATATATATTCAGTTCTTACACATATATATACAGTTCTTACTCATATATATTCAGTTCTTACACATATATATTCAGTTCATACACATATATATTCCTTTCTTACGCATATATATTCAGTTCTTACACATATATATTCCGTTCGTACACATTAATATTCCGTTCTTACACATATATATTCTGTTCTTACACATATATATTCCGTTCTTACACGTATATATTCCGTTCTTACACATATATATTCCGTTCATACACATATATATTCCGTTCTTACACATATATATTCCGTTCTTACGCATTATATATTCCGTTCTTTCGCATATATATTCAGTTTTACGCATATATGTTCAGTTCTTACGCATATATATTCAGTTCTTACGCATATATATTCCGTTCTTACACATATATATTCCGTTTTTACGAATATATATTCTTACACATATATATTCCGTTCTTACACATATATATTCCATTCTTACACATATATATTCCGTTTTAACGCATATATTCCGTTCTTACACATATATATTCCGTTCTTACACGTATATATTCCGTTCTTACACATATATATTCCGTTTTTACACATATATTCCGTTCTTACACGTATATACTCTGTTCTTACACATATATATTCCGTTCTTACACGTATATATTCCTTTCTTACACATATATATTCCGTTCTTACACATATGTATTCCGTTCTTACACATATATTCATTTCTTACGCATATATATTCCGTTCTTTCGCATATATATTCAATTCTTACGCATATATATTCAGTTCTTACGCATATATATTCAGTTCTTACACATATATATTCCGTTTTTACACATATATATTCCGTTCTTACACATATATATTCCGTTCTTACGCATATATATTCCGTTTTTACAGGTATATATTCCGTTCTTACACATATATATTCCGTTCTTACACATATATATTCCGTTCTTACACATAGATTCCGTTCTTACGCATACATATTCCGTTCTTTCGCATATATATTCAGTTTTACGCATAAATACTCAGTTCTTACGCATATATGTTCAGTTCTTACGCATATATATTAAGTTCGTACGCATATATATTCAGTTCTTACGCATATATATTCAGTTTTACGCAAATATATTCTTACATATATATTCCGTTCTTACACATATATATTCAGTTCTTACACATATATATTCCGTTCTTACGCATATATATTCCGTATTTACGCATATATATTCCGTTTTTACGCATATATATTCAGTTTTACGCATATATATTGAGTTCTTACACATATATATTCAGTTCTTACACATATATATTCAGTTCTTACGCATATATATTCAGTTCTTACGCATATATATTCAGTACTTACTCATATATGTTCAGTTCTTACGCATATATATTCAGTTCTTACGCATATATGTTCAGTTCCTACGCATATATATTCAGTTATTACGTATATATGTTCAGTTCTTAGGCATATATGATCAGTTCTTACGCATATTTATTCAGTTCTTACAAATATATATTCAGTTCTTACGCATATATATTCAGTTCTTACGCATATATATTCAGTTCTTACACATATATATTCAGTTCTTACGCATATATATACAGTTCTTACACATATATATTCAGTTCTTACACATATATATTCAGTTCATACACATATATATTCCTTTCTTACGCATATATATTCAGTTCTTACACATATATATTCCGTTCTTACACATATACATTCCGTTCTTACACATATATATTCTGTTCTTTTTTTATACATATTTCTGTGTTGTTTTGGTCAATTCTTGCATAGCTTCTTACACATATTGTTGGCAAGTATTATCAGTATCAAGCTTGTGTTTGTCATCACCATGTTCCGCTTAAATGATTTTTGGCCGAGTTGTGGCCGTTTATAGGTTTTTTACTACATACACTTTATCCGGACTAGTTCTGAAACCCTGGCCGGTTTTCAGAGAAACATTGCAGGGATGGTCAGTACCAAGCCTAGTTGTTTCTATGTTCAGGGTGACATATTTTGGAGGAGTTAAGGCTCTTTACAAGTTTTAATTCACACATTTTGTCCGGACTAGATCTGCTGAACCTCAGGCCGAATTTCAACGAAACTTGGCAGGAATGATAAGTACCAAGCCTAGTTGCGCATGTCATTGTCATGTTCCGGTTTAATGATTTTTGACAAGAGTTATGGCCCCTTATACTCAAACTATTTGGACTAGTTGTCCCGAACCTCTGGATGGATTTCAATGAAACTTGGCAGGAATGATCAGTACCAAGTCTAGTTGAGTATTTCGTTGTCGTGTTTCGGTTGAATGATATTTGATGGAGTTATGGCTCTTTAAAACGTTTTAATACACAAACTTTGTCCGGAATAGTGTTTCTCAACCACCATTCGACTTTCAACGAAACTTGGGTGCGTATATAATTGTTTTGTTCTGGTTGAATGATTGTTGGTGGAGTTATGGCCCTTTAAAGCTTTAACCTGACAAGTCCTAATCCGCTGAAACTTGGTAAGGATGACCTTTATCAAACCTAGTTACACATATCTCCGACGTGTTCCAGTTGAATAAAGTTTGGTGGATTTATGGCGGAGACCTCTTTCTTTACTGACCTCTTTCTTTACTAAAACAACCACTTGTTCTAATTTAGCATGATTATTAAGGGACTTGAGGCTATAGAATGGGTGTTGAACGTCAGCATAAAGGTGCCCCTCTACAGGCGGTCAAAACCTATTTATACACTTGTTGTGCCTCGAGTCCCTAAATAACGAAAGTTCCAATTAGAACTAGGGCATCTTGCTTAAATTGTTAGCTTATGTCAAGGGTTTAAGTTTCTGTTGTGGGTGTTGTTGTTTTGTGGACTTTTATTTCAATGTTTTAAAATAAGTAGTGATGGGAATTTTATGACGACAGCCTTTGATATAAGAGCCGTTTTAGCCCGTAGAGCATCCACATGCCCACTTGGGCCTCGTGTTCTCATTTCTCACATAATGTAACTTGGGGTGAAGTGTCTCGATGTATGAAATACCAATCTCTCTATTCCCTGTACATCCATGTCATGTCTTCGTTCTATTTTTGTCCTTCAGTTACTTGCTTTTAAACATATTTATTTTACATCGATTGATTGAGAAACAAGTTCTTGCAACTTATATCAATCACCCTCGATTGCTTCCTGGGTAGAACCAGTATTAGGCAATGTGGATTAATTATCTTGCTCAAGAATAACTAACATGGCCACGGCGAGGATCGAACCCGGGACCTCTCGATCTGGAGTCCGACGTTCTATCACTGGAACACGCACTCCACATGTTACTTCAGTAACAAACCTGACCCTTACGATTTTAACAAGTAGAGCGAAACAGCCCCCTTGTTATTAGTGCATATTTCTCTTTACATTCAGTTGTTTTTGCACTAATAAGTATGTTCTATACAATACCGTGTTGTGACTATGATACTGCCAGATGGTCAGAATCAAACCTGATATTATAGGTTTCCATGGTATTACAATGCATTTTATTCTAACGTTGTTATAATCTATTTTCAGATGAATGATGGATCCTGTGACTGGGACAAACACAGCTCGAGTCAGTAATATCTTCGGTTATTTCTTCCGTTCGCATGGAATTAGGAGGGTTGTGGATGAAATGGAATAAAGCAATCATCGTCCAGCATCTTAAATATTATTGAGGGCAGTGGACCGTACGTTCACGGCAATGAATCTGAACACTTCTTACGATGCAGTTGTTTGGACGGTTGAGTTTGTGAGTGTATTAACGTGCTGCATTGCCATTGGGGAATGAAGATTATCCTAGTATGGAGATAGTGATAGGAGGCTCGGAGTGAGTGACTTCGGAAGGAATGAAGGACATTCTACGGTGTGTGTTTTTCGTTACGGATATCTAGATACTTTGTAATTATACGTGCTTTGTGTGGAACATTAACGCGCTAGGAACCAACAAAACGCAGGACTGTATCAACAGATTGGTATCGTTATGTTTAAATATATGCACGTCTTAGACTGTAGATTGATCGAATAAGTCATGTTCTATAAGTAAGTGCAAAGTCTTGTCTGTTATTAACTTAGGGTGTCTCGAACTAACAAATTTATAGATTTATTTATACGGTACTATTTATACAGTACTAAGCAATGTGGATTGCGAAACTAGTTGCCACTTGTATGTATCACTCTCGATGGCTTCAAGGGTCGTACCAGTACCAAGTAATGTGGATTTTACAACCAGTTCTTGCGACTTTTATTTATCACTCGCGATGGCTTCATGGGTCGAACCAATACTAAACAATGCGAATGGCAAAACTAATTGGCACTTGTATGTATCAGTCTCTAACAGGAGCTTTAAAGGTAGGTTGAACCAATAGTAAGCAATGTGGATTGCCAAACTAGTTGCCACTTGTATGTATCACTCTCGATGGCTTCAAGGGTCGAACCAGTACTAAGAAATGTGGATTGTGAAACCAGTTCTTGCGACTTTTATTTATCACTCGCGATGGCTTCAAGGGTCGAACCATTACTAAAAATGTGGATGGGAAAACTAATTGGCACTTGTATATATATCACTCTCTATCAGGAGCTTTAAAGGTGCTTTGAACCAATAGTAAGCAATGTGGATGGCGAAACTTGTTGCCACTTGTATTTATCACTTTCGGTGGATTCAAGGGTCGAACCAGTACTAAGCAATGTGGATTGCCAAACTTGTTGCCACTTGTATGTATCACTCTCGATGGCTTCAAGGGTCGAACCAGTAACAAGTAATGTGGATTTTGAAACCAATTCTTGCGACTTGTATTTAACACTCTCAATGGCTTCAAGGGTCGAACCAGTACTAAGCAATGCGGATGGCAAAATTAATTGGCACTTGTATGTATCACCCCTTATCAATCGACTTAAAGGTAGGTCGAACCAATAGTAGGCAATGTGGATTGCGAAACTAGTTGCCACTTGTATTTATCACTTTGGATGGATTCAAGGGTCAAACCGGTACTAAGCAATGTGGATTGCGAAACTAGTTGCACTTGTATTTATCACTCTCGATGGCTTCAAGGGTCGAACCAGTACTAAGCAATGTGGATTGCGAAACTAGTTGCCACTTGTATCTATCACTCTCGATGGCTTCAAGGGTCGAACCTGTACTAAGTAATGTGGATTTTGAAACCAGTTCTTGCGACTTGTATTTATCACTCGCGATGGCTTCAAGGGTCGAACCAGTACTAAGCAATGCGGATGGCAAAATTATTTGGCACTTGTATGTATCACTCTCTATCAAGAGATTTAAAGGTAGGTCGAACCAATAGTAGGCAATGTGGATTGCGAAACTAGTTGCCACTTGTATTTATCACTTTGGATGGATTCAAGGGTCGAACAGGTACTAAGCAATGTGGATTGGAAACTAGTTGCACTTGTATTTATACTCTCTATCAAGTGCTTTAAGGTTCGAACCAGTACTAAGCAATGTGGATTGCGAAACTAGTTGCACTTGTATTCATCACTTTCGAGGGCTTCAAGGGTCGAACCAGTACTAAGCAATGTGGATTGCGAAACTAATTCCCACTTGTATGTATCACTCTCTATGTCTTCAAGGGTCGAACCAGTACCAAGTAATGTGGATTTTGAAACCAGTTCTTGCGACTTTTGTTTATCACTCGCGATGGCTTCAAGGGTCGAACCAGTACTAAGCATTGCGGATGGCAAAACTAATTGACACTTGTATGTATCACTCTCAAGAGATTTAAAGGTAGGTCGAACCAACAGTAAGCAATGTGGATGACGAAACTAGTTGCCACTTATGTATCACTCTCGATGGCTTCAAGGGTCGAACCAATACTAAGTAATGTGATTTTGAAACCAGTTCTTGCGACTTTTATTGATCACTCGCGATGGCTTCAAGGGTCGAACCAGTACTAAGCATTGCGGATGGTAAAACTAATTGACACTTGTATGTATCAATCTCAAGAGATTTAAAGGTAGTTCGAACGAATAGTAAGCAATGTTGATTGCGAAACTAGTTGCCACTTGTTTTTATCACTTTGGATGGATTCAAAGGTCGAACCGGTATTAAGAAATGTGGATGGCGAAACTAGTTGCCACTTCTATTTATCATTTTCGGTGGATTCAAGGTTCGAACCAGTACTAAACAATGCGGATGGCAAAACTAATTGGCACTTGTATGTATCAGTCTCTATCAGGAGCTTTAAAGGTATGTTGAACCAATAGTAAGCAATGTGGATGGCGAAACTAGTTGCCACTTGTATTTATCCCTTTCGGTGGATTCACGGGTCGAACCAGTACTAAGCAATGTGGATTGCGAAACTAGTTGCCACTTATATGTATCACTCTCGGTGGCTTCAAGGGTCGAACCAGTACTAAGTAATGTGGATTGTGAAACCAGTTCTTGCGACTTTTGTTTATCACTCGCGATGGCTTCAAGGGTCGAACCAGTACTAAGCATTGCGAATGGCAAAACTAATTGACACTTGTATGTATCACTCTCAAGAGATTTAAAGGTAGGTCGAACCAGCAGTAAGCAATGTAGTTGCCACTTGTTTTTATCACTTTGGATGGATTCAAAGGTCGAACCGGTACTAAGCAATGTGGATTGGAAAACTAGTTGCACTTGTATTTATACTCTCTATCAAGTGCCTTAAGGTTCGAAGCAGTACTAAGCAATGTGGATTGCGAAACTAGTTGGCACTTTTATGTATCAGTCTCTATCAGGAGCTTTAAAGGTAGGTTGAACCAATAGTAAGCAATGTGGATGACGAAACTAGTTGCCACTTGTATTTATCACGGTGGATTCAAGGGTCGAACCAGTATTTTAAAAGCAATGTGGATTGCGAAACCAGTTGCCACTTGTATGTATCACTCTCGATGGCTTCAGGGGTCGAACCAGTACTAAGTAATGTGGATTCTGGAACCAGTTCTTGCGACTTGTATTTATCACTCTCGATGGCTTCAAGGGTCGAACCAGTACTGAACAATGCGGATGGCAAAACTAATTGGCACTTGTATGTATCAATCTCTATCAGGAGCTTTAAAGGTAGGTTGAACCAATAGTAAGCAGTGTGGATGACGAAACTAGTTGCCACTTGCATTTATCACTTTCGGTGGATTCAAGGGTCGAACCAGTATTTTAAAAGCAATGTGGATTGCAAACCCAGTTGCCACTTGTATGTATCACTCTAGATGGCTTCAGGGGTCGAACCAGTTCTAAGTAATGTGGATTCTGAAACCAGTTCTTGCGGCTTGTATTTATCACTCTCGATGGCTTCAAGGGTCGAACCAGTAATGAGCAATGTGGATGGCAAAATTAATTGGCACTTGTATGTATCACCCTCTATCAAGAGATTTAAAGGTAGGTCGAACCAATAGTAGGCAATGTGGATTGCGAAACTAGTTGCCACTTGTATTTATCACTTTGGATGGATTCAAGGGTCGAACCGGTACTAAGCAATGTGGATTGGAAACTAGTCGCACTTGTATTTATACTCTCTATCAAGTGCGTTAAGGTTTGAACCAGTACTAAGCAATGTGGATTGAGAAACTAGTTGCACTTGTATTCATCACTTTCGAGGGCTTCAAGGGTCGAACCAGTACTAAGCAATGTGGATTGCGAAACTTGTTCCCAGTTGTATTTATCACTCTCGATGGCTTCAAGGGTCGAACCAGTAATGAGCAATGTGGATGGCAAAATTAATTGGCACTTGTATGTATCACCCTCTATCAAGAGATTTAAAGGTAGGTCGAACCAATAGTAGGCAATGTGGATTGCGAAACTAGTTGCCACTTGTATTTATCACTTTGGATGGATTCAAGGGTCGAACCGGTACTAAGCAATGTGGATTGGAAACTAGTCGCACTTGTATTTATACTCTCTATCAAGTGCGTTAAGGTTTGAACCAGTACTAAGCAATGTGGATTGAGAAACTAGTTGCACTTGTATTCATCACTTTCGAGGGCTTCAAGGGTCGAACCAGTACTAAGCAATGTGGATTGCGAAACTTGTTCCCAGTTGTATTTATCACTCTCGATGGCTTCAAGGGTCGAACCAGTAATGAGCAATGTGGATGGCAAAATTAATTGGCACTTGTATGTATCACCCTCTATCAAGAGATTTAAAGGTAGGTCGAACCAATAGTAGGCAATGTGGATTGCGAAACTAGTTGCCACTTGTATTTATCACTTTGGATGGATTCAAGGGTCGAACCGGTACTAAGCAATGTGGATTGGAAACTAGTCGCACTTGTATTTATACTCTCTATCAAGTGCGTTAAGGTTTGAACCAGTACTAAGCAATGTGGATTGAGAAACTAGTTGCACTTGTATTCATCACTTTCGATGGCTTCAAGGGTCGAACCAGTACTAAGTAATGTGGATTTTGAAACCAGTTCTTGCGACTTTTATTTATCACTCGCGATGGCTTCAAGGGTCGAACCAGTACTAAACAATGCGGATGGCAAAACTAATTGGCACTTGTATGTATCACGCTCTATCAGGAGCTTTAAAGGTAGGTTGAACCAATAGTAAGCAGTGTGGATGACGAAACTAGTTGCCACTTGTATTTATCACTTTCGGTGGATTCAAGGGTCGAACCAGTATTTTAAAAGCAATGTGGATTGCGAAACTAGTTGCCACTTGTATTTATCACTCTCGATGGCTTCAAGGGTCGAACCAGTACTAAGTAATGTGGATTTTGAAACCAGTTCTTGCGACTTTTATTCATCACTCGCGATGGCTTCAAGGTTCGAACCAGTACTAAGCAATGTGGATTGCGAAACTAGTTGGCACTTGCATGTATCACTCTCTATCAAGAGCTTTAAAGGTAGGTCGAACCAATAGTAAGCAATGTTGATTGCGAAACTAGTTGCCACTTGTATTTATCACTTTGGATGGATTCAAGGGTCGAACCAGTACTAAGCAATGTTGATTGCGAAACTAGCTGCCACTTGTATGTATCACTCTCGTGGTTTCAAGGGTCGAACCAGTACTAAGTAATGTGGATTAAAAACCAGTTCTTGCGACTTTTATTTATCTCTCTCGATGCTTTCGACGGTCGAACCAGTACTAAGCAACGCGGATGGCAAAATTAATTGGCACTTGTATGTATCACTATCAAGAGATTTAAAGGTAGGTCGAACCAATAGTAAGCAATGTGATTGCGAAACTAGTTGCCACTTGTATGTATCACTCTCGATGGCTTCAAGGGTCGAACCAGTACTAAGTACTGTGGATTTTGAAACCAGTTCTTATGACTTGTATTCATCACTCTCGATGGTTTCAATGCCCGACAATGGCGCCGAATATTAGCCGCCGACGACGACGACGACAGTAAACGGACACTGGACTATTGATTTCATGTGATGCAGCAACATGTACCAGATGTTCTAGTGAATGCGTGAAAGCTCGATGCACGTGCAATTGTTTCCGCACGACCATAATTGTGACTCTTCTCGGAACTAGAGATCGTGTACCGGAACTAGAGATCGTGTACCAGAACTAGAGATCATGTACCCCGTGGAATACACAGTCTGGCCAAAACTACCCTAAATACACTCAGTACATTTGAATGAATGAATGAATGAATGAATGAATGAATGGTGTTTTACTCGGTACATTTGAAAATGCACCACTTGGTATTTTTTGACTGTGAGCGGCTGTGAGCGGCGAGCTGTGAGCGGCTGTGAGCGGCGAGCTGTGAGCGGCTGTGAGCGGCGAGCTGTGAGCGGCTGTGAGCGGCGAGCTGTGAGCGGCTGTGAGCGGCGAGCTGTGAGCGGCTGTGAGCGGCGAGCTGTGAGCGGCTGTGAGCGGCGAGCTGTGAGCGGCTGTGAGCGGCGAGCTGTGAGCGGCTGTGAGCGGCGAGCTGTGAGCGGCTGTGAGCGGCGAGCTGTGAGCGGCTGTGAGCTGTGAGCGGCTGTGAGCGGCGAGCTGTGAGCGGCTGTGAGCGGCGAGCTGTGAGCGGCTGTGAGCGGCGAGCTGTGAGCGGCGAGCTGTGAGCGGCTGTGAGCGGCGAGCTGTGAGCGGCTGTGAGCGGCGAGCTGTGAGCGGCTGTGAGCGGCGAGCTGTGAGCGGCGAGCTGTGAGCGGCTGTGAGCGGCGAGCTGTGAGCGGCTGTGAGCGGCTGTGAGCGGCGAGCTGTGAGCGGCGAGCTGTGAGCGGCTGTGAGCGGCGAGCTGTGAGCGGCTGTGAGCGGCGAGCTGTGAGCGGCTGTGAGCGGCGAGCTGTGAGCGGCTGTGAGCGGCGAGCTGTGAGCGGCTGTGAGCGGCGAGCTGTGAGCGGCTGTGAGCGGCGAGCTGTGAGCGGCTGTGAGCGGCGAGCTGTGAGCGGCTGTGAGCGGCGAGCTGTGAGCGGCTGTGAGCGGCGAGCTGTGAGCGGCTGTGAGCGGCGAGCTGTGAGCGGCTGTGAGCGGCGAGCTGTGAGCGGCTGTGAGCGGTGAGCGGCTGTGAGCGGCGAGCTGTGAGCGGCTGTGAGCGGCGAGCTGTGAGCGGCTGTGAGCGGCGAGCTGTGAGCGGCTGTGAGCGGCGAGCTGTGAGCGGCTGTGAGCGGCGAGCTGTGAGCGGCGAGCTGTGAGCGGCTGTGAGCGGCGAGCTGTGAGCGGCTGTGAGCGGCGAGCTGTGAGCGGCTGTGAGCGGCGAGCTGTGAGCGGCTGTGAGCGGCGAGCTGTGAGCGGCTGTGAGCGGCTGTGAGCGGCGAGCTGTGAGCGGCTGTGAGCGGCGAGCTGTGAGCGGCTGTGAGCGGCGAGCTGTGAGCGGCTGTGAGCGGCGAGCTGTGAGCGGCTGTGAGCGGCGAGCTGTGAGCGGCTGTGAGCGGCGAGCTGTGAGCGGCTGTGAGCGGCGAGCTGTGAGCTGTGAGCGGCTGTGAGCGGCGAGCTGTGAGCGGCTGTGAGCGGCTGTGAGCGGCGAGCTGTGAGCGGCTGTGAGCGGCGAGCTGTGAGCGGCTGTGAGCGGCGAGCTGTGAGCGGCTGTGAGCGGCTGTGAGCGGCGAGCTGTGAGCGGCTGTGAGCGGCTGTGAGCGGCGAGCTGTGAGCGGCTGTGAGCGGCGAGCTGTGAGCGGCTGTCAGCGGCGAGCTGTGAGCGGCTGTGAGCGGCGAGCTGTGAGCGGCTGTGAGCGGCGAGCTGTGAGCGGCTGTATGCCGCTGTATGCCGCAGTATATAATACAATCTTGATTGGAATAAAATCCCAGCGGACTAAAAATAATCGAACATCAAAAATGTTGCGTTTTTAAATGTACCGAGTATATGCAAGCCCATTAAGTATAAATACGGGCGACCCGTCAAAATGGTCGTTAATATATGGAAGATGGATGCGCATCGGCCATTTCGACTTTTCGCCTTCGAGTTTTCGCCTTTTAATAACCCTTTCCACAAGGCTAAAAGTCGCCTACCCGAGTCGAAATTTCGTCCAAAACGCCGGGTTTGCGACTTTTCGTCTTCGACTTTTCGTGTTGGCGACTTTCGCCTTCGACTTTTCGCCTTGTATTAACAGGGCGAAAAGTCACGAAGTCGAAATGGCCGCATCCGTCTTCCATATTGTATCCCACATCACCCTGAATGAACACAAACCAAATAATTAAAAATACGGGCGACCTATGTTAAAAGGCGTATCCGTCATCATCCTAATATATGCCCCATAACTATAAATACGGTCGACCCAGCAAAAGGTCGTTTACGTATCCCTCATCTGCATGCAACCCAATATATACTACTCAAAATTTGCTCGAGATCACTTTTATTCTTTCATATAATTTTATTAGAAACTAATTCACAAATAATGATATTTATTTCATTGATACTTCAACAAATCCACAATTTGAATCAAGTCATGAGATCAAATGACCATACACTGCCCTAAATAATTTCATGTAAAATAGAAATAATGCTATTTATTTGAGCAAACAATTTAGACAGCAAAAAAGTGATCCATAGCAAATTTTGAGTAGTATAATTAACACCCACACCCACACTGAGCTCATCGGAACCATAAGAACCACAAGTGAACTAGTGGAAAGATTACGCGATTGGAACTTTTAAATTTGTGCCAAAAACACTCCGGAACATATGAAGAATTCCATCAGTATCGGAGTAGTGGACGACTGGAATTCCATACCAGACTGTTGTCCAACCACCGAGTGCAAATGCCTTTAAGGCCAGACTTATCAAACATTGGGAACAACCATCCACTTGGATACTAGTTCATTTTGCCCCTCAAGCCTGCGCTGTAGAAGACCTCAAATCTCACAAAGAGAAGGGCCACCAGAAGACCTTCGGCGTAGAACCAGTGAGTTATGATTTGTGCTAGTATACAACCGGCTGACATTTGTGTATATATTCCATGTTGAACGCGTGCAATTTTCCAGAAATTACATTGACGGTCAAGTTCATGGTCAGCTTGTTGTCTACTATATATGACAGATTTTTATTATACCCCACTTTCCGTCTTCCAGATTCTACATCTGTCAGTTGAAATACATATTCGTCCGTCTTCCAGATTCTACATCGGTCAGTTGAAATACATATTCGTCCGTCTTCCAGATTCTACATCGGTCAGTTGAAATACATATTCGTCCGTCTTCCAGATACTACATTCACCTTCATATCTTCCAGATTTTTCATCTCTGTAAGTGAGAAAGTGTAAATTCTTACGGATGGCGGAAGGTATACAGTACTGGTTATACCCAGGAAAATGTGGGTGGTCTGCTTCCACCAGTGAAAAATCGACTATCATATATAGCCTAAAATGTGCTGAAAATTAACTCCATTCAACCAACCAGATTCTACATCAGTCCATGGAAATGCATATTCTCCCATCTTCCAGATTCTACATCCATCTTCATTGTAATACATCTCCAGTCCGTCTTCTGTGAGAATGTGTCAGTTTTACAATGGAGAGAGGTATAAAATACTGGTTCTACCTAGGAAAATGTGGGTTGTCTGCATCCACTGCTGAAAAAACGACTGTCATATATAGCCTAAAATGTGCTAAAAATGACGCAATACACCATTCAGCCAACCAACCAGCCTGTCTTCCAGATTCTACATCCGTCTCTGTATTACATCTCAAGCCCGTCTTCCAGATTATACACCCATCTTCTCTGTAATACATCTCCAACCCGTCTTCCAGATTCTACATCCAGCTAACTCAGCCTGCAGAGCTCTAGATAAGCTGCGTAGTAAATTATGCTTACGCAAATAAATGAGCTAGACGCAAAAGATTTTGTTCTATAAGAAAAACAAAAATATTTCAGTGCGTTTCGAAACGGAAGTTCCATTTGTGTTGGACTGTTTCGTACTCATCAACCATGTGTAGGATATGTTCATGTACTATAGGATGCAAGACTCGATTAGAATGTTAACATATTCTGAGTAAACATTTTGGCAGATATTGTTGGATTTAATTCACCAAAGTGTTGCAAAGTAAAAGAAGAAACGCACACAAAACAAAACATACACGTATGTACACAAACATAATTTATTTGAAACTGAACAGTTAACAATTATTCTGAGTAATTGAAGAAAAAAGAAGCATATACATGTATAAACAAATGAACCCAAATAGTAAAATCCTTATCTAGAGCTCTTGCAAAGGGTGTCCGGGTAGCGCACTCTTACCATCAATGCAACCCGGGTTAGTTGCCCTGTCTTGGCGTTGTTATTGAGAGAGTCGCCCGCTCGTGGGACACGTGGGTTTTCTCCGGGTACTCCGGTTTCCTCCCACACCATGACAGCGCGCTGTCATGTCATCCGTGCTGTCGTCTAAGAAGCCGGAAGGTTGGTAAATGGTTGTAATATAAAACTTAATACTATGCTTTATATAACAACAAGTCCTAGTCACACCTCCTCGTGGTACCAACTGGAAACTACGGATTCTCTAATCAGAAAATCTCTAGGCTAAGG
This sequence comes from Cyrtodaria siliqua, assembly GCA_037043455.1. Lineage (NCBI taxonomy): Eukaryota > Metazoa > Mollusca > Bivalvia > Adapedonta > Hiatellidae > Cyrtodaria > Cyrtodaria siliqua. Next base: position 11,735 of record JAWPHD010017156.1, on the reverse strand, counting down.
TGACGGGTCGCAATTCAAATATACACACTAATTATATTCCATTTTTCCAAATATAATGTGTTAAAAAATGCACCTTAATCATGTTAATATGTTATCCTTGTAACTCACTTAATTTTGCTCAAATGGTTTATTTTTCAGGAATGTGTGGTGCGTACCACATTTGATTACTACCGTCTATTATTATGCCCCGCCGAGAAAGTGGTGCGGCCATATAGTGTTACATAGTGTTTTACCCTTGTCCGTCCGGATGTATGTCACGTCCGTAGGTCACGTCCCCGTAGGTCACGTCCTTACGTTCGTACGTCCGTACATTCGTACGTCCGTACATCTGTACATCCGGTTTATATATTTAAGTTTTTTAGTATGTCTATTTCTCAGATACCATAAGCCGTACAGTTTTCAAACTTATACACACTTACATCTATATGACAGCAAAATGTTCCTATCCAAATCGTCAATATAAATGACCTTGACCTACTTTTTACACTTTGTTAATTTACATCAAAGTTTTTCATTCAAGTTTTTTTAAAGACCATTTGACCTCATTATGTGTCTCGATGTTAATAGGTATTGCAAAAATAAAAGTTATGTAGAAAAACGAATGGTACACCGCGAGTTAAAGGGACACACGGTAATTTTGAGGTGTTTATCATTCATTGAAAACAGTCTCATCTGTTTATCCAGTATACTTTTGAATTTAAACCTGCTTGCATATAATCTCATAACATTTTGATTTTCATATTTTTTTTCAACTTTTTCTACCATATGTTTAAATATATTATTGGTACAATATAATCAACGGTTAACAGTGGTTAATAATATGCTAAAAAAATTGCATTAAAACTATTCTTAAAATTAATGTTAATGATTGAACAAAATTATTGCAAGTTATGTAGAAAAACTAACGGAGTTTTTAAAAAAAATCAAGATTGCCGTGCGTCCATTTAAGGAACAAATCAAGATTGCCATGTATCCTTTAACTGCTTTTTTGACTATAATCCCTGCATGTTTCCAATGCATGGCAAAGCAAGATAAAATAACAAACGGTAACTAAGTTAACAAACAGTAACTAACCACAAGTCAATTTGTTCTTTGATATTTAATTGCTCGAAATATATATACACTATACTTACGTGCTAGAAATATATATTCTATATTTACGTGCTAGAAATATATACACTATACTTACGTGCTAGAAATATATACACTATGCTTACGTACTAGAGATATATATACTATACTTACGTGCTAGAAATATATACATTATACTTACGTGCTAGAAATATATACACTATGCTTACGTACTAGAAATAAATACACTATACTTACGTGCTAGAAATATATACACTATAATTACGCGCTAGAAATATATACACAATACTTACGCGCTAGAAATATATACATTATACCTACGTGAGAAAAATTATACGCTATACTTACGTGCTAGAAATATATACACTATAACTACGTGCTAGAAATATTGTTATTATGGACATGAGTAGGAGTAATATTGTTTGAGGTTAGTAGTTGGTACTACGGACATGCGTAGTAGTAATATTGTTTGAGGTTAGTACATGGTACTACGGACATGAGTAGGAGTAATATTGTTTGATGTTAGTACTTGGTACTATGGACATGAGTAGGAGTAATATTGTTTGAGGTTAGTACTTAGTACTACGGACACGAGTAGGAGTGATATTGTTTGAGGTTAGTTCTTGGTACTACGGACATGAGTAGGAGTAATATTGTTTGAGGTTAGTACATGGTACTACGGACACGAGTAAGAGTAATATTGTTTGAGGTTAGTACTTGGTACTATGGACATGAGTAGGAGTAATATTGTTTGAGGTTAGTACATGGTACTACGGACACGAGTAAGAGTAATATTGTTTGAGGTTAGTACTTGGTACTACGGACATGAGTAGGAGAAATATTGTTTGAGGTTAGTACATGGTTCTACGGACACGAGTAAGAGTAATATTGTTTGAGGTTAGTACTTGGTAATATGGACATGAGTAGGAGTAGTATTGCTTGAGGTGGGTACTTGGTACTATTGCCATGAGTAGGAGTAGAATTGTTTGAGGTTAGTACTTGGTACTACGGACATGAGTAGGTGTAGTATTGTTTGAGGTTAGTACTTGGTACTATGGACATAAGTAGGAGTAATATTGTTTGAGGTTAGTACATGGTACTACGGACACGAGTAGAAGTAATATTGTTTGAGGTTAGTACTTGGAACTACGGACATGAGTAGGAGTAATATTGTTTGAGGTTAGTACTTAGTACTACGGACACGAGTAGAAGTAATATTGTTTGAGGTTAGTAGTTGGTACTACTGAAATGAGTAGGAGTAATATTGTTTGAGGTTAGTACTTAGTACTACGGACACGAGTAGAAGTAATATTGTTTGAGGTTAGTAGTTGGTACTACTGAAATGAGTAGGAGTAATATTGCTTGAGGTTAGTACATGGTACTACGGACACGAGTAGAAGTAATATTGTTTGAGGTTAGTACTTGGAACTACGGACATGAGTAGGAGTAATATTGTTTGAGGTTAGTACTTGGTACTATGGACATGAGTAGGAGTAATATTGTTTGAGGTTAGTATTTGGTACTATGGACATAAATAGGAGTATTATTGCTTGAGGTTAGTACATAGTACTACGGACATGAGTAGGAGTAATATTGTTTGAGGTTAGTATTTGGTACTATGAACATGAGTAGGAGTAGTATTGCTTGAGGTTAGTACTTGGTACTATGGACATGAGTAGGAGTAATATTGTTTGAGGTTAGTACATGATACTATGAACATGAGTAGGAGTAGTATTGCTTGAGGTTAGTACTTGGTACTACGGACATGAGTAGGAGTAATATTGTTTGAGGTTAGTACATGATACTATGAACATGAGTAGGAGTAGTATTGCTTGAGGTTAGTACATAGTACTACGGACATGAGTAGGAGTAATATTGTTTGAGGTTAGTACTTGGTACTATGGACATGAGTAGGAGTAATATTGTTTGAGGTTAGTACTTGGTACTATGGACATGAGTAGGAGTAATATTGTTTGAAGTTAGTACTTGGTACTATGGACATGAGTAGGAGTATTATTGTTTGAGGTTAGTACTTGGTACTATGGACATGAGTAGAAGTAATATTGTTTGAGGTTAGTACTTGGAACTACGGACATGAGTAGGAGTAATATTGTTTGAGGTTAGTACTTAGTACTACGGACACGAGTAGAAGTAATATTGTTTGAGGTTAGTAGTTGGTACTACTGAAATGAGTAGGAGTAATATTGTTTGAGGTTAGTACTTAGTACTACGGACACGAGTAGAAGTAATATTGTTTGAGGTTAGTAGTTGGTACTACTGAAATGAGTAGGAGTAATATTGCTTGAGGTTAGTACATGGTACTACGGACACGAGTAGAAGTAATATTGTTTGAGGTTAGTACTTGGAACTACGGACATGAGTAGGAGTAATATTGTTTGAGGTTAGTACTTGGTACTATGGACATCAGTAGGAGTAATATTGTTTGAGGTTAGTATTTGGTACTATGGACATAAGTAGTAGTATTATTGCTTGAGGTTAGTACATAGTACTACGGACATGAGTAGGAATAATATTGTTTGAGGTTAGTATTTGGTACTATGAACAAGAGTAGGAGTAGTATTGCTTGAGGTTAGTACTTGGTACTATGGACATGAGTAGGAGTAATATTGTTTGAGGTTAGTACATGATACTATGAACATGAGTAGGAGTAGTATTGCTTGAGGTTAGTACTTGGTACTACGGACATGAGTAGGAGTAATATTGTTTGAGGTTAGTACATGATACTATGAACATGAGTAGGAGTAGTATTGCTTGAGGTTAGTACATAGTACTACGGACATGAGTAGGAGTAATATTGTTTGAGGTTAGTACTTGGTACTATGGACATGAGTAGGAGTAATATTGTTTGAGGTTAGTACTTGGTACTATGGACATGAGTAGGAGTAATATTGTTTGAAGTTAGTACTTGGTACTATGGACATGAGTAGGAGTATTATTGTTTGAGGTTAGTACTTGGTACTATGGACATGAGTAGGAGTAATATTGTTTGAGGTTAGTACTTGGTTCTATGGACATGAGTAGGAGTATTATTGTTTGAGGTTAGTACTTGGTACTATGGACATGAGTAGGAGTAATATTGTTTGAGGTTAGTACTTAGTACTACGGACATGAGTAGGAGTAATATTGTTTGAGGTTAGTACTTGGTACTATGGACATGAGTAGGAGTAATATTGTTTGAGGTTAGTACTTGGTACTATGGACATGAGTAGGAGTAATATTGTTTGAGGTTAGTATTTGGTACTATGGACATAAGTAGGAGTATTATTGCTTGAGGTTAGTACATGATATTATGGACATGAGTAGGAATAATATTGTTTGAGGTTAGTATTTGGTACTATGGACATAAGTAGGAGTATTATTGCTTGAGGTTAGTACATAGTACTACGGACATGAGTAGGAGTAATATTGTTTGAGGTTAGTATTTGGTACTATGGACATAAGTAGGAGTATTATTGCTTGAGGTTAGTACATGATATTATGGACATGAGTAGGAATAATATTGTTTGAGGTTAGTATTTGGTACTATGGACATAAGTAGGAGTATTATTGCTTGAGGTTAGTACATGGTACTACGGACATGAGTAGGAATAATATTGTTTGAGGTTAGTACTTGGTACTATGGACATAAGTAGGAGTATTATTGCTTGAGGTTAGTACATAGTACTACGGACATGAGTAGGAGTAATATTGTTTGAGGTTAGTATTTGGTACTATGAACATGAGTAGGAGTAGTATTGCTTGAGGTTAGTACTTGGTACTATGGACATGAGTAGGAGTAATATTGTTTGAGGTTAGTACATGATACTATGAACATGAGTAGGAGTAGTATTGCTTGAGGTTAGTACTTGGTACTACGGACATGAGTAGGAGTAATATTGTTTGAGTTTAGTACATGATACTATGAACATGAGTGGGAGTAGTATTGCTTGAGGTTAGTACATAGTACTACGGACATGAGTAGGAGTAATATTGTTTGAGGTTAGTACTTGGTACTATGGACATTAGTAGGAGTAATATTGTTTGAGGTTAGTACTTGGTACTATGTACATGAGTAGGAGTAATATAGTTTGAGGTTAGTACTTGGTACTACGGACACGAGTAGGAGTAATATTTTTTGCGGTTAGTACATGGTACTATGTACATGAGTAGGAGTAATATTTTTTGCGGTTAGTACCTGGTACTATGGACATGAGTGGAGTAATATTGTTTGAGGTTAGTAGTTGGTACTACGGACATGAGTAGGAATAATATTGCTTAGGTTAGTACTTGGTACTACGGACATGAGTAGGAGTAGTATTGCTTGAGGTTAGTGCTTGGTACTATGGACATGATTAGGAGTAGTATTGCTTGAGGTTAGTACATGGTACTATGGACATGAGTAGGAGTAGTATTGCTTGAGGTTAGTGCTTGGTACTATTGACATGATTAGGAGTTATATTGTTTGAGGTTAGTACTTGGTACTACGGACATGAGTATAGGAGTAGTATTGCTTGAGGTTAGTACTTGGTACTATGTACATGAGTATATAAGTAGTATCGCTTGAGGTTAGTACTTGATACTATGGACATGAGTATAGGAGTAGTATCGCTTGAGGTTAGTACTCGGTACTATGGACATGAATATAGTAGTAGTACTGCTTGAGGTTAGTACTTGGTAATATGGACATGAGAGGAGCAATATTGACTGAGATTAGTACTTGGTAATATGGACATGAGTAAAAGGAATATTGTTTGAGGTTACTACTTGGTACTACGACCATGAGTAGGAGTAGTATTGATTGAGGTTAGTAGTTGGTACTACGGACATGCGTAGGAGTAATATTGTTTGAGGTTAGTACTTGGTACTACGGACATGTGAAGGAGCAATATTGTTTGAGGTGAGTACTTGGTACTATGGAAATGAGTAGGAGTAGTATTGCTTGAGGTTAGTACTTGGTACTATGGACATGAGTAGGAATAATATTGTTTGAGGTTAGTGCTTGGTACTTTGGACGTCAGTAGGAGTAATATTTCTTGAAGTTAGTACTTTGTAATATGAACATGAGAAGGAGTAATATTGCTTGAGGTTAGTACTTGGTACTATGGACATGAGTAGGAGTAGTATTGTTTGAGGTTAGTACTTGGTACTATGGACATGAGTAGGAGTAGTATTGTTTGAGGTTAGTACTTGGTACTATGGACATGAGTAGGAGTAGTATTGTTTGATGTTAGTACTTGGTACTACGGACATGAGTAGGAGTAATATTGCTTGCGGTTAGTACTTGGTAATATGGATATGAGTAGGAGTAATATAGTTTGAGGTTAGTACTTGATTCTACGGGCATGAGTACGAGGAATATTGCTTGAGATTAGTACTTGGTACTACGGACATGAGTAGGTGTAATATTGTTTGAGGTTAGTACTTGGTCTTATGGATATGAGTAGGAGTAATATAGTTTGTGGTCAATTCTTGGTACTATTGACATGAGTACGAGTAATATTGCTTGAGGTTAGTACTTTTTACTGTGAACATGAGTAGGAGAAGTATATATTGCGTTCTTACACGTATATATTCCGTTCTTACACATATATATTCCGTTTTTACACATATATATTCCGTTCTTACACATATATATTCAGTTCTTACGCATATATATTCAGTTCTTACGCATATATATTCAGTTCTTACGCATATATATTCAGTTCTTACGCTTATATATTCAGTTCTTACGCATATATATTCAGTTCTTACACATATATATTCAGTTCCTACACATATATATTCACTTCTTACACATATATATTCACTTCTTACACATATATATTCCGTTCTTACACATATATATTCCGTTTTTACACATATATATTCCGTTCTTACACATATATTCCTTCCTTACGCATATATATTCCGTTCTTTCGCATATATATTCAGTTTTACGCATATATATTCAGTTCTTACGCATATATATTCAGTTCTTACGCATATATATTCAGTACTTACTCATATATGTTCAGTTCTTACGCATATATATTTAGTTCTTACGCATATATGTTCAGTTCTTACGCATATATATTTAGTTCTTACGCATATATGTTCAGTTCTTACGCATATATATTCAGTTTTACGCAAATATATTTTTACATATATATTCCGTTCTTACACATATATATTCAGTTCTTACACATATATATTCAGTTCTTACGCCTATATATTCAGTTCTTACGCATATATATTCAGTACTTACTCATATATGTTCAGTTCTTACGCATATATATTTAGTTCTTACGCATATATGTTCAGTTCTTACGCATATATGTTCAGTTCATACGCATATTTATTCAGTTCTTACGAATATATATTCAGTTCTTACGCATATATATTCAGTTCTTACGCATATATATTCAGTTCTTACACATATATATTCAGTTCTTACACATATATATACAGTTCTTACACATATATATTCAGTTCTTACACATATATATTCAGTTCATACACATATATATTCCTTTCTTACGCTTATATATTCAGTTCTTACACATATATATTCCGTTCTTACGCATATATATTCCGTTCATTCGCATATATATTCAGTTTTACGCATATATGTTCAGTTCTTACGCATATATATTCAGTTCTTACTCATATATATTCCGTTCTTACACATATATATTCCGTTCTTACGCATATATATTCTTACACATATATTCCGTTCTTACACATATATATTCCATTCTTACACATATATATTCCGTTTTAACGCATATATTCCGTTCTTACACATATATATTCCGTTCTTACACGTATATATTCCGTTCTTACACATATATATTCCGTTTTTACACATATATATTCCGTTCTTACACGTATATACTCTGTTCTTACACATATATATTCCGTTCTTACACGTATATATTCCGTTCTTACACATATATATTCCGTTCTTACACATATATATTCCGTTCTTACACATATATTCATTTCTTACGCATATATATTCCGTTCTTTCGTATATATATTCAGTTCTTACGCATATATATTCAGTTCTTACGCATATATATTCAGTTCTTACACATATATATTCCGTTCTTACACATATATATTCCGTTCTTACACATATATATTCCGTTCTTACGCATATATATTCCGTTCTTACGTATATATATTCAGTTCTTACGCATAAATATTCCGTTCTTACACATATATATTCCATTCTAACGCATATATATTCCGTTCTTACACATATATATTCCGTTCTTACGCATATATATTCTTACTCATATATTCCGATATTACACATATATATTCCGTTCTTACACATATATATTCCGTTCTAATGCATATATATTCCGTTCTTGCACATTTATATTCCGTTTTTACACATATATATTCCGTTCTTACACATATATATTCAGTTCTTACGCATATATATTCAGTTCTTACGCTTATATATTCAGTTCTTACGCATATATATTCAGTTCTTACGCATATATATTCAGTTCTTACACATATATATTCAGTTCTTACACATATATATACAGTTCTTACACATATATATTCAGTTCTTACACATATATATTCAGTTCATACACATATATATTCCTTTCTTACGCTTATATATTCAGTTCTTACGCATATATATTCATTTCTTACACATATATATTCCGTTCTTACACATATATATTCTGTTCTTACACATATATATTCCGTTCTTACACGTATATATTCAGTTCATACACATATATATTCCTTTCTTACGCTTATATATTCAGTTCTTACGCATATATATTCATTTCTTACACATATATATTCCGTTCTTACACATATATATTCTGTTCTTACACATATATATTCCGTTCTTACACGTATATATTCCGTTCTTACACATATATATTCCGTTCTTACACATCTAACACATATATATTCCGTTCTTACACATATATTCCGTTCTTACACATATATATTCCGTTCTTTCGCATATATATTCAGTTCTTACGCATATATATTCCGTTCTTACACGTATATATTCCGTTCTTACACATATATATTCCGTTTTTACACATATATATTCCGTTCTTACACGTATATACTCTGTTCTTACACATATATATTCCGTTCTTACACGTATATATTCCGTTCTTACACATATATATTCCGTTCTTACACATAAATATTCCGTTCTTACACATATATTCCGTTCTTACACATATATATTCCGTTCTTTCGCATATATATTCAGCTCTTACGCATATATATTTAGTTCTTACGCATATATATTCAGTTCTTACACATATATATTCCGTTCTTACACATATATATTCCGTTCTTACACATATATATTCCGTTCTTACACATATATATTCCGTTCTTACACATATATATTCATTTCTTACGCATATATATTTAGTTCTTACGCATATATGTTCAGTTCTTACGCATATATATTTAGTTCTTACGCATATATGTTCAGTTCTTACGCATATATATTCAGTTATTACGTATATATGTTCAGTTCTTACGCATATATGTTCAGTTCATACGCATATTTATTCAGTTCTTACGAATATATATTCAGTTCTTACGCATATATATTCAGTTCTTACGCATATATATTCAGTTCTTACACATATGTAATCAGTTCTTACACATATATATACAGTTCTTACACATATATATTCTGTTCTTACACATATATATTCAGTTCATACACATATATATTCCTTTCTTACGCATATATATTCAGTTCTTACGCATATATATTCATTTCTTACACATATATATTCCGTTCTTACACATATATATTCTGTTCTTACACATATATATTCCGTTCTTACACGTATATATTCCGTTCTTACACATATGTATTCCGTTCTTACACATATATATTCCGTTCTTACACATATATATTCCGTTCTTACGCATATATATTCCGTTCATTCGCATATATATTCAGTTTTACGCATATATGTTCAGTTCTTACGCATATATATTCAGTTCTTACGCATATATATACCGTTCTTACACATATATATTCCGTTCTTACGCATATATATTATTACACATATATTCCGTTCTTACACATATATATTCCATTCTTACACATATATATTCCGTTTTAACGCATATATTCCGTTCTTACACATATATATTCCGTTCTTACACGTATATACTCCGTTCTTACACATATATATTCCGTTTTTACACATATATATTCCGTTCTTACACGTATATACTCTGTTCTTACACATATATATTCCGTTCTTACACGTATATATTCCGTTTTTACACATATATATTCCGTTCTTACACATATATATTCCGTTCTTACACATATATTCATTTCTTACGCATATATATTCCATTCTTTCGCATATATATTCAGTTCTTACGCATATATATTCAGTTCTTACACATATATATTCCGTTCTTACACATATATTTTCCGTTCTTACACATATATATTCCGTTCTTACACATATATATTCCGTTCTTACGCATATATATTCCGTTCTTACGTATATATATTCAGTTCTTACGCATAAATATTCCGTTCTTACACATATATATTCCATTCTAACGCATATATATTCCGTTCTTACACATATATATTCCGTTCTTACGCATATATATTCTTACTCATATATTCCGTTCTTACACATATATATTCCATTCTTACACATATATATCCCGTTCTAATGCATATATATTCCGTTCTTGCACATATATATTCCGTTCTTACACTTATATATTGCGTACTTACACGTATATATTCCGTTCTTACACATATATATTCCGTTCTTACACATATATATTCCGTTCTTACACATAGATTCCGTTCTTACGCATATATATTCCGTTCTTTCGCATATATATTCAGTTTTACGCATAAATACTCAGTTCTTACGCATATATGTTCAGTTCTTACGCATATATATTAATTTCTTACGCATATATATTCAGTTCTTACGCATATATATTCAGTTTTACGCGAATATATTCTTACATATATATTCCGTTCTTACACATATATATTCAGTTCTTACACATATATATTCCGTTTATACGCATATATATTCCGTATTTACGCATATATATTCCGTTTTTACGCATATATATTCAGTTTTACGCATATATATTGAGTTCTTACACATATATATTCAGTTCTTACGCATATATATTCAGTTCTTACGCATATATATTCAGTACTTACTCATATATGTTCAGTTCTTACGCATATATATTTAGTTCTTACACATATATGTTCAGTTCTTACGCATATATATTCAGTTATTACGAATATATGTTCAGTTCTTACGCATATATGTTCAGTTCTTACGCATATTTATTCAGTTCTTACGAATATATATTCAGTACTTACGCATATATATTCAGTTCTTACGCATATATATTCAGTTCTTACACATATATATTCAGTTCTTACACATATATATTCAGTTCTTACACATATATATTCAGTTCTTACACATATATATTCAGTTCATACACATATATATTCCTTTCTTACGCATATATATTCAGTTCTTACGCATATATATTCATTTCTTACACATATATATTCCGTTCTTACACATATATATTCTGTTCTTACACATATATATTCCGTTCTTACACGTATATATTCC
>JAWPHD010017155.1:0-46047 GCA_037043455.1 Cyrtodaria siliqua | reverse complement strand
AATCAAGGGCTACAACTCCGCTGATACTAGTCCGATATGGCTGGTTTTCGAACTTGTCCGAGCTTTCATTGATATTAACAATGTGGTAAAGATAGGATGAAAAACGAAGGCCCTATTGTCTTAACGAGGCAAAATATAGCAATATAGCATTTTTAACTAAATCAAGGACCATAACTCCGCTGTTACTGGTCCGATCTGGCTGGTTTTCGAACTTGTTCGAGCTTTCATTGATATTAACAATGTGGTAAAAGGATCAACTTGACTTCATGGGCAACATGTCTGTGAAGTTTCACGAATATCCATCAAGTAGTTTCAGAGGAGTAGTCGCTACAAATAAAAGTTTACGGACAGACAGACAGACGGACGACAGACGGACGACGCATCTATTTTTAGCTGTTGTGGCCATCTTGAATTTCTGGGGGTTATGAAATTTTGCTAGGATCAATTAGACATTAAGAGCAACATTCCTGTAAAGTTCATGAAAATCCGTCAACTAGTTTCAGAGGAGTAGTCGCTACAAGTTTTTACTATATAACTCTATGTAAACAAAGATGGCCGTCAGCCATGTTTAACGTCGAATCAAACGATTTTTGACAAGGACCAACATCGTGTCATGCTGATCATTTAAGAAAAAGTCCCATATCAATATCACTTATAGTTTTCAAGAAGTAGTCGCTACAAACTTGTATTTTAAAAATCTATTTTTAGCTTTGGCGGCCATCTTGGATGACTGGCGGCCGCGAAAAACACAAATCTGAGAGGGGCCCTCCCAAGTAACATTGAGATGAAGTTTCATCCAAAATCCTTCAAGCGGTTTCAGAGGAGATGTCGATTTTATACAATTGCTAACAGACATACAGACGGACGACGGACGACAACTGATCGCATAAGCCCTCCTGGCTTTTGGCCAGTAGAGCTAAAAATTACATTGCTATCAGACATCTTTCTTTATCTAAAGCTTTAGACAAGGTTTGTGTAAAGCAGTTTGATTATGCAAATTCTTCTATTTTAAACGGGGTCAATAGTAAGGGAATAACAACAAGGACCTCGGAAGAGGGTAGAAAAAAATCTCTGATCTGAAGTCGGCCACTAAGAAAAAAGAAAGGACAAGACGGAGGGCGGTTAAACAAACTGGTGGGGGCCCACCTCCGGATTCGCTTAAATCCTTGGAGAAATAGTTAGGTTTTGATCCAGTCAATACATAGGTATGCAGACCGGGGCAGATTGGTATGAATGAATGAATGAATGGTGTTTTACGGCACGTCGACACATAAATAGGTCATATTGTGCGCAAACATTGATGAAAAATGAAGTATTAATTAAAAATTAATGTAAATGTATAAAGATAAAACTATTAAAAAATAAGGGATGATAAGGAGTAATATAAACTATGTATGCAAATCAACAAATGCCCGTCAACGGGTATATAACAAGTAAATATATATAAGAACTCATTATAATGATTTATATAGTCTGATCTCTTTTAGAAAATCTAAAACAAGATTAAAATCTACAGTATCAAATAACTCGTTCATTGTATTAACACTGTAGTACCTTTTGACGCATAGGATCAAAGTCTACACATTCCATTAAGATGTGTTTGACCGTTAACGGTGTAAAGCAGGGTATACATTCTGGTAATTGCTCACCTTGTAATAAATATGAATGAGTATAACGTGTATGCCCTATCCTGCACCGGGCTAGGACAACTTCCTCTCGACGAATGGGTCTACTAGAAGAACGTCATTCTCTGAGTAACGGTTTAATTGAATGGAGTTTATTGTTAACTGACAAAACCCAAGCGGTTTGCCAAGAGATACGTGTTATTACAACTTTTAAAATCATAAGGTATAATAATAATATAAGGTAATTTGGTATTAAATATATTTAAATCTAATGCTGCCTTAGCAGCACTATCAGCTCTATCATTACCACGTATTCCTACATGGCTTGGAAGCCAGCAGAAAATAATAACATTATCAATTATAAGAGAATTGTACTTTTCTAAAAGTTGAAGCACGACTGGGTTATCATGTTTCATTTTACCCAGTGCTTGAAGAGATGAAAGGGAATCAAAAAAGATTACAAAATGGTCAAGAATATAATTTAAGGCAAGTTCAATTGCCTTAAGTTCAGCTGAAAAGATAGAGGCCTTGTCAGGCAGGCGGCTCTTTATGCTGTGTTTGTGAACAACAGCTGCTGCAGCTACCTTATCTCCATCTTTAGAGCCATCTGTGTATATATGTTGAAAGTTACTGTATTTCGATTTAATTTCATTAAATTTGCTTTGAAAGACAGTAGGGTCTGTACTGGATTTGTTATTATTACAAAGATCAAAAATAATTGTTGGTGTTTCCAAAGTCCACGGTGGAATTTATGGTTCTTTGTACTTGGCAATCAAATTTAGGTCGATTTCAGTGTCTCTTAATTTTGGTTTAATACGAAGACCAAATGGTGGAATGGCCTTCGGTTTTCGATCAAAAAGAGGTTCACAACTAGGATTAAAAACATTATCGAAAGTTGGGTTTGAAGGGTTAGACTTTAATTTAATGGCGTATTGAAGAGCTAATTTGTCCCGTCTATGAGACAGTGATGGTTCATTAGCGGATGTTCCTCGTCTGAAAATGTACATATAGAGGATATTGCATGAGTACTCATTCATTATTGAAGTTATTTAACGAGTTGGCAAAATGACATAATGCGAGGCTCTTCAATACTGAATAAGAAAGAATGTTAGATTCTATTTATCACATAACTCACATATCGACTTTTATTGCATTTTGCAACAAAAAGAAAATCCTTTGGAATGCAGATTCAGTATAATCAGGGACCAGCTTATAACGTTCTCCCCAGTATAATATAAAAAAGTATCCCATGTCTTCCTTCCTCAATAATAAAAATGTAAAAATGTGTTATCTTAAAAAGTGTTAATATAGCAATATTTTGGATATTTAGATTATTGAGTGCCTACCAGAATGCATTGTCATTGGAGTTGAAGGAGGTGTTGAAACTTCAAGACCTACTAGTAGAGGTAAATATAAATACTCTTTTTAATACATTCTGAATTAAAGGGACACACACCAATCCTTCTTTTTATTTAAACTCACTGCGTCCCAATATATGTTTTTTCTATATAACTTTTTTTCAATCATACATATTAATACTTTTACAATAATTATTATATACTGCATAATAAATCCTGATAAAGGTGATCCTTTGAGAGCAACAAACACATTTCAGAGAATAAAGCAGCAGACATCGGTTTTATTGAGTCTGTTCATGAGAAGTAATGAAAGAAGCAACACTTCTCACGCCCCCTAGCACCTAAGTGCCTAAAACCTAAGTGTACAAGGAACATAATTATGCAATTAATAGCAGAGTTATGCCCCTTGGATCATAACATCAAATAATGTTGATACACAAGTGTACAAACAATCAATTTGATACAAGCAATACTTTTTATGCATAATTATATATAGTGCATTTTGGAATATAATGGTGTTCTCTAGAGTATTTGAAGAAGTGGCTTTAACGCCCATGGAGGAACTTGCCAATCTTTCGTGTGATTCAGCAAGGTGTGAATGTATGTTGTTTGTCCTTTTGAATTTGTTTTGAACACAATAGAAACAAGTAGATGCAGTCATTTATATCCTCTGCAACCGCCTATTGGTTTAGCTCTAGTGATCAGAGACCAGTAGAGCTTATGCCATGGTGCAGCGTCTGGTATCTGTTCGTCCGTATGTTCATCTGTCTGTATTTTTGTTATATTGGTTACTACTCCTCTAAAACTACTCAATGGATTGTCATGAAGCTTTATACGAATGTTGGCCTTGATGTCTCGTTGGTCTTATAAAATAAAAATCAGGTCGATCTGAAATTCATGATGGCAGCCATAGCTAAAAATAAATTTAAAAAAAAGAGAATTTTGTGGCGTCTACTTCTAAAAAAAACATAAGTGATATTGATTTGAAACTTTTACCAAAATGACTGGTACGATATGTAGTTGGTCTTAAATAATATTCATTTTGATTTGACGTCAAACATCGCCGCTAGCAGCCATCTTGTTCACATGGAAATATATAGAAAAAACTACTCCATTTGGACACATTTTTTACATAAGTAAAACTTGTACTCCTGAAACTTGTACTTCTGTACTCCTGAAACTACTTGATGGGTTTTCATGAAACTTTTCTGAAATGTTGCTCTTGATGTCTAGCTGGTCCTATTAAGTAAGGGTGACAGTAAATTCAAGATGTGAACAACTAAAAAAATAGATTTTAAAAAATATAATTTTATGGTGACTACTTCTAAGCTTATACTATGTAAAGTGGGTTTTAAATCAAATGTTTGGCTTCCACTTTAGTCCTTGCCTGTGCAACTGGAACTATTTTATTTTGACATGTTATTGAGAAATAATAGGACACTTTTAACAATGACTAACCAATCAGAATGCAGAATATATGTGTATTGTTTGCAGTTTGTAATTATTAAACCCCCACACATAAAGTTTAGTGATATATCCTTACTCCTTTTACATATATATAAAATTACTGCAAAATATATTTACAGAGAGTGGTCATACTTTCAAAGAGTACAGGAAGGTGAAAAAACATAAATATTGCTTATTACTTGGATATTCTTTTTATTTGATTTAGTGTTATTTTGACTGGTCCTTTGGGACCAACGAGCCCAATATGGGTGGCTTTGAAGTAGAATACCGCTTAAGCCGGTGCTAGGGGGCGTGAGAGGTGTTGCTTCTTTCATTACTTCTCATTAACAGACTCAATAAAACCGAGTTTGCTGCTTTATTCTCTTAAATGTGTTTGTTGCTCCCAATGGGGTCACCTTTATCAGTATTTATGAAGGAAGTGCGAGATATGGCACTAGTCCTGTTGTAGACATTTCTGTCGGTATTGCTTTGCATTTAACATTTTAACACGCAAAACTCAATGTTTCTTGTTTTAATATTTAGTATATCTTAAGTATAGTATATTTTAAGTATTAATAAAGAAGTTACAGTAAGAAATACTGAAAAGAAAGTTTGTAATTACCTCGGTAAACTGATATCTGATTTTTCCTGTGTTCAGCCTTATATGATAATACAGCTTATGTATCACAAAAATGAAACTATTAAGCATGTTAAGAGCGAGTGATTGATTATAGCAAATCTATAGTCCCCTCCAGTAGAACTGGTACCTTCAAAAATATCCCTACCTGTTAATGGCTGTAAGTGATGTGTACTAATTTGTCATTTCAGTAATTGCAACAAAATGCCAATGTTCTGAGGAGCTTTTGATCAAAGAACGATCGCGACTGGAGTTGGAGAAAAAAAGACTTACTTTACAGAGTAAAAAACTTCGGTTAAAGGAAAGAGAGGTAGATTTAATGGAACAGGTGGTCCATCTGAAGCGGCAAAAGATGTCAATGGATTTACAGAGTGAATCCGGGATACTTTCTGTGTCTCCAGTGATTATAAGAAAATAATTAAATAATAACTTTCAAAGGAGTAGTACGCACATTGGCCTAAGATTTTGTGGGGAAAAATGAGTATTTAACCCATATAATGACCTTCAGTGGGAACTTGACCTTTATATTTTAGTGTGAGTCATGTCGATGTTGTCATGACGAGTATATATTGAAAGTTTTATGAAGAAATATCAAGAAATGACAAAGTTATAGCCAAATTATCGTGACGGACTGCCAACCAAGTGATCCCTATGTATCTCATTGTGATGAACATTTGTGTGAAGTTTGACACAATTATTTTCTGAGCAATGGCCGAGACACGATTTGTGACGGACGGACAATGCGATTTTAATATGCCTCCCTTCTGGGACATACAAAGTGAAGATGTGCATTAACTAACTCTTCTAGGATGACTGGAGATACATGTACCTTTTTGAAATGTCATAATGTCTAGTATCTGACTTAAAATGAGTTTCTCCATCTTAAATGTAGTTTTATTCGAATGGTTGGAGTTTTCAGGGTAAAGAACAATTAGGAATATATTTAAATATTTTTTTTCAGTCGGATTGGTCCAGGCTGTATAGTTGATGTGAAGATTTTTTTTCCATTAAAATATATAGTTTTTGCAAACCAATAAATAATGCTTTGAAGATGTTAATGTTTTATCAAAAGCATTGTTTACTTTTCTAATACATGATTTGTAATTGATGTGAAGAGAGTGATACATCTGAAAACTTCAATAAATGTTCTTTAAAATGTTTACTTTTGAATATTATTTTTTATTTATATAATTTCTGTTACTATATGCTTTAAAGGTGAAATGTACATACCAATGATATTATTATTTACAACCTACTGGTAAATAAGCCTGACATGAAAATCTCCATATTTCTATCCCAAGTTTCCCTATTAAGACCAATCTCCCTATTTGGCCTGTCAGAAGTTGTCAGGTATGGCAACTGAGGATATTGACACGCTATTCATACTCAATAGTAATTTAGGTGATATTAAAGTCAACAACTACTTCGACTCCTCTACGAGTCTCATCATGTGGTGACAGCATGACCCGAGAAGTATGCTATAGATTCCCCCCCCCCCCCATTATCTGTCAGTCACGAAATTTGTCGCCTACTCCTCAACACATGTGCCTACGTACAACAAACTTGGGGTGCAATATCACTAGCAAGTATTGATGTATAGGATGTAAGTACAGATAAATCGACTAAAAATTAGAGGCAGTATTTCACTTTATAGTGTAAAGTTTTTAAGTCTTAAAATCGTAAAAATTATATTGCTATGTGTGGGATTCATTAATTATTTCCGTTTATTGTTGTTCATTTGCAAATATTCAATGCCATTGACATGTCCAATAACTGACATTCTTTTTGGCATAGTTATGCACCTTTTCATAAAACTTTAACCTGCAACTTAACCTGGCTTAAAACTTGGCAAAGTATTGAATTATAGTCATAAAGCAGTTTACAGCTCCTTGTTTAATACAGTTATTTCCCTTTTCTTAAAAAAAAAAAAAAAAAAAAAAAAAAATGCTCTACAGTTAACAAAGGACTACACCAAATCTTCAAACTTTATAATTACTTAGATGTCCATGCTGAAATAAGCGCATCGCATGCGAAGAAACAAGTATTCCGTAGAGCACCCTTATAGTTTTATAAAACTCCACATGTTGCATAACACGTATAAGACATATCAAGAGGCTGCTTGGCTGTCGTCTTGTTCTTTATTATTTATGTAATTTTTAAATAAATCTGGCTATTAACCTTTGTCGAATTTGATGTCCAGTAGATGTAGGCTGTATATCGTCAGGTGTGTCATAGTTGTCAGCTGTGTTTTCTGTGTCAATTAAGTCAGTCGGTTCTGGTAGTCTTTCATCAATGGCTTTGTTGTGCAGTCGCATGCAGGCTACAACCGCACTTGAACCTTTCCCAGGCTTAAATGGCAGACAACCACCAGTCATGTGCAGACATCTCTAAAAAATACACATTATTGAGACTGATGTGATGCAAAATGTGACAGTTATCACATACTAGAGCATACAGGGCATTGAGGGCAGATCTCATATTTATTGATTTACGAATTTAGGACATTTTTAAAAGATAAGGAATAACTAAATTTATCATTAAACTACAGTGTTATTATCCCCGATACGTCGTTTTTGTACCACCTGATATGACACATGATGTGCAATCCATGTCTTCCCGCATAGGATCACTAACCTGTGCGGGATGATAACTGGAGGTAAATGACGTCAATAACCGTGGATTTTACTGACGTCATTAACGTGCAGGCCGTTTTAAACGTCCATTTAAATATCATTCCCGTTAAAATGGATGCAGGGGAAAGACGTTCTGGCTTCAGGCCACTTTTATCCAGTTCACGGCAAAAATGTGTCAACAAAGCGCTCGATTAACATGTTTTTGCTTAACTACTTTCTTAATATTTGTGTTCAACTAAATGCACATCCTTCTAAAGCATGATTTCTTTCTTATATTGCACCTGGTATTTCGATTCATCCAGTACGTTCTGAGATTAGCCCTTCCAATTGTTCACGGTCATGTACACTTTTTTTCGTTTCCAATACTTTGGGAGGGCTAATCTAAGAATGTCTACATGAATCGAAAGACCATTTTGCGGTGGAGAAAAATGCCCAATTTGTAGGGGTATGCGAGCTTTACTAAAACATAAAGTTAAATATAAATGTTATTAGGCACAGCACATACCTGAATCGATCGCTTTGTTAATAATCATGAACATTTCCAAAATCGTTAAAGAAACTTATAAGATAAAAAATAAAAATAGATTTTGGTATTTTTTCATTACTGAGTAATCAATGATGAATATAATACAACTCTTCGCTGATAGATTTTTAGTTCTGGGAACATTCGAGTATTAATAATATTGACCTAAGACTTGCAAAAGTATAAACTATTATATATTTATTTAAAATAGAAATATTCTTGCGTTGCTAACATATTTCACTACCGCTCATGAACAGTATCAATCAAACCGAAACTGCAATATTTCGTATGTTTCGTTTTCGGCCATTTCCAAAGGTCCATTATCATACTCTTTTTTTTATAGCACAGTGGCGTTGCTTGTGCAGTGTGGAGGCAGTAAAACGTCTCCCCGCGCTTGCAATCAGTACTGTTATTCATTCGATCGATTGAGATCGCGGAGCCCGATACTTATATTTAATTATCGGTGTTACTTTTTTCTTTTTCTTTTACTTAATTTTCGGTTCAGTGGTTCCACTACTCCAGCCGATTAAAGGCTTTGGGTATTGCGTAACCCCTTATATGATATGTTGTTTGCTTTTTAATTTAGTCTTTTGACTGTTACTTGTGATATGCAGGCTTCATAACCGCTGCTCCCAACTAAATTCCATTATGTTTATTTCGCTCTTCGGGGCATTTAATGTTATTAGATACTGGGACCATACGCCGTACAACATGGAGATGCGTTACACTGCATGTCCACCGCCATATGCGTCCCATCTTCGGGATGGTTTAAATGTTTGTACTATTGATTTTATGAATATTGAGTTCTGCTCATCCCGCGGCTAGAGGGTCTCAATCAAACCGTGACTGCAATAGTTCGTACCATCTCAATCAAACCGAGACTGCAATGTGTCGTTTTCGGCCATTTCTAAAGGTCCATTATCATACTCTTTTTTTATAGCACAGTGGCGTTGATTTGCAAAGTGGCGGCAGTAAAACGTCTCCCCGCGCTTGCAATCAGTACTGTTATTCATTCGATCTTTGGAGATCGCTAAGCCCGATACTTATATTTAATTATCGGTGGTACTTTTTCATTTTTGTTTTGTTTTGTTACTTAATTTTCGATTCAGTGGTTCCACTACTCCAGCCGATTAAAGGCTCTGGGTATTGGTTAACCCCTTATAGGATATGTTGTCTGCTTTTTAATTTAGTCTTTTGACTGTTACTTGTGATATGCAGGCTTCCTAACCGCTGCTCTCAACTAAATTCCATTGTGTTTATTTCGCTCTTTGGGGCATTTAATTTTATTAGATACTGGGACCATACGCCATACGACATGGAGATGCGTTACACTCCATGTCCACCGCCATATGCATGCCATCTGCGGGATGGTTTAACTTTTTTTACTATTGATTTTATGAATATTGAGTTCTGCTCAACCCGGGGCTAGAGGGCGTGAGCATAGCTAGCATATTTCACTACCGCTCATGAACAGTCTCAATCAAACCCAGTCTGCAATATTTCGTATATTTGTCGTTTTCGGCCATTTCCAAAGGTCCATTATCATACTCTTTTTCAGTGCCTGATCATATCCAGTTTATCGGATCGGCACGAACAAAATAGAAGCACTGGGCACAGCCTCCTGCTTATTTTTTTTCTCGCCCTCACCTGATAAACTGGATATGATCAGGCACTAACATGATATTCTCTATATCTACAGTCTCTGATTATAAATCTGTTAATATTATTCAAGGAAGACTCGTCTCTCTCACTCCCAAAAGTATATTGCCGAAACGTCTTTTTAAATATTATAAAACAGTCTACATTTTGTAATAATTTACAACAGCTCCCTCCAACCCGCTTACTCCATCCCCATTCAAAGAAATACAAACAAATCGGACAGGGAAAGTAGCATTCAAGGAGGACAGTCAACCACAAAACACAGAAACAAACACGCAAACAAGAAGGCAAAGGTAGTTTAATTGTCAATGCATATTTACCTTTATAAGAATTTTCTTATCTGGCAAAAGCTAGAGGTTCGAGCCTGCAGTGCCGAAAATAAGCTACGCCACTGACTAATAGTAGTTAAAAATACCATTTACCGCTAAGGCTCACGATAGATAAGAGAGAATAGAGAGAGATTTACAAATAAATAATAGTGGGTGGGGTAACTAATAATAGCACGCTGTATTATTATACCTCATGTTAACATTCCTGTATAAAATGCCTATACTTTGGCGTGAAACATTTTATAGTTTCCCGATTGTGACATCAAGCGGTCAACAATAAGTATTATAACCTAACTCTCTATATAAATGGTTATTAGTCATTTCTGACTGTTTCTCGCTACTGACGTCACGGGGGTGTAACAGTCCGACCGTTGCCCTCCTGACAATGAACTGTTTCATGTGCGATTTGAATGCGCGAAGAATTATCCCGTCGGGATAACACAATTAACATTGACTGAATGATTTCAGTACTGAGTATAATCTAACGCAGCAGTTAAATACTCTATTTATTATATTAAAGTTAATGTGTATTATATTTCAGAGTTACAAAATGGACTTAATATACTATCTAGCTATTGTAAAGAATGGAGATTGAAAGTAAATTGTACTAAAACAAAAGTTATGGTATTTAGAATGGGCGCAATGCTACCACGAAATTTAGTTTTTATATATGATGGTGCCCCATTAGATATAGTTAGTAAGTTCACATATTTAGGTATAGTCTTTTCTACTGGAGGGTCTTCAGCAGAAGCACAAACTACTCTTGCTGGTCAAGCGCAAAAAGCCATTTTTAAAATGAATAGATATTTATGCAAATTTACATTTATATCCCCAAAGCATAAATTAGATCTGTTTGATAAATTGATAACTCCAATTTTAAACTATGGTTGTGAAGTGTGGGGATTTATGCAAGCTATATCAATTGAACGAGTGCATTTACAGTTTTGTAAACACATTTTGGGTGTTAAGAAGACAACTCAAAATGATTTCATATATGGTGAACTTGGCAGAACATCATTTATTACAAGAAGATATTTTATAATAATTAAATATTGGATAAAAATCATGAGAGTACATGATCGTAAATATTTAAAAAAAAATTATAACATGCTGCTTAATGACTGTGAAATATATTCTCAAAAAATAAACTGGGTTTCCCAGTTGAAACACTTATTGTCCTCGCTTGGGTTTTATGATGCATGGTTACAACAAAGTGTTGGTAACGATAAAAAAATTCTTGCAATATTAAAGCAAAGGTTAAATGACAATTTTGTTCAGAATTGGCATAGTCGATTAGAAATTTCTACTAGAGCAGTTTTTTATATAAACATTGCACAGTTTCAGTTTCAATCATATCTAGATAATATAAATGTTTTCAAAATGAGTCAAGCACTAACTAAATTACGGGTGTCATCTCATAGACTGCAAATTGAAGCCGGTAGGTGGGTTAAACCAAATAGAATTCCTGTAAGCGATAGAATATGTGTATTTTGTAATAAACTTGAAGATGAATTTCACTTTGTGTTGGAATGCCAAACATTCATAATGTTAAGGAAGCAATATATTTCTAAATATTTTTATAAGAGACCAAATATGATCAAGTTTCTGGAATTACTAAACTCACAAAATAAGATATATATTCGCAAACTGTGTACCTTTGTTTTAAAAGCATTTAAGTTACGAAATGAAACACTATACAGAAATTAGCTATTTCTGAATATAATGTATACTATGTAATATATGTGTTAAGGAAATTGTGATGAATTGTAATTTATTTATGCAAGGAAGTGTTATGTAAACGCCTTCTCATTGTATCAGCTCAGTTAAGATAAACTGCGTATTTAAACATGTATTGTTTGTAATAACTACACTGTTGTCATGCTTTGTAATTGAATTTTGTATCCTCATGGGCTTTTAAGCCTATTTGAAATTGGAAATAAAGATTTATCTATCTTATCTATTTCTAATGTTTTAGCTTTATTCGGCGAAGACGTCGACGTCATCAACACTTTATTGACGTCATGACTCAACGTCACAGCAAGTTTTTCTTAGTTCTTATTAATATTGACAGGCCTTTAGCCAGCTAGCTTATATGGAGGTCCGGTCGCATGCACATCGCGCCCCAACTCCCACCCGCTTGTTTTCTGTATGAAATTTCCTGTATTTAACATGTTTAAGTGCATTTTCTGTTCGAAGCACGACGTATTTTTTAAAAAAATTTTCAATGATTGATTATATTTTGATACTGACGAAGTTGTTTGTATGTACATTCCCAAAATTCTACCGAGGCAACTCGGTGATCGAAATTAGCTCTAGCCCGAAGGTGAAAACTAGTAAGGCCAAACAAAATGAATACTTCGTTTCCGCTAACGTCTTGAAAAAAAATAGGGTAGGTAGGTAGGCAAAACTTTTCTTCTTTTTTTCTACGCGATATAAAATAGTAGGACTTTATAGGTTACTTTTTCTACGTAATATCATTGTATTTCAATATATGCTGTATTAAAACATATTTTATTGAATAAATGAATATAAACAAGTTTAATTGAATTGAATGTTGTTTAACGGCTCATCAACACAGTATAGGTTATTTAGAGCCGCCCCAGAGAGAGGGGAAGGATACATAGAAATCCGGGAACCTGCCCTACTCTTATTATCGAATAGATTCCTATGATTCTTTAACGTGCTCGGAGGATAGACCGATACACGGGACCGCCCGGTTTACGTCCCCATCCGACGGACGAGGCTAAGGTAAAGTGTCTTGCCCAAGAACACACCGACGGAACTCAGTGGCACCACGGAGGACTGAACCCGGGGCCTCCGGTTACAAATCCGCCGCGCTACCGACTGCGCCACGCCAGCCCCAAAAAAGATTTGTTGTCTCTTTATTTCACCCTAAAATAAACCTCAAACTATTTTTAAAAAATCCATATAAACCTCTAGAACAAGTTCAATATTAAATGAGCTAGAACAGGTCCCAGTATCACGAATAAACTTAAGTTGAGCTTTTAACTTGACTCAAAATGTCTTTATCAAATAGTAACCGAAATAATTCTTTTACATTAATATATGGAAAATTAGTAGAGTTTGTTGTTACACTTTAACTCAAGTACTCAAATTGTTACTCTATAAATATAATTTATTTTACCAAGATTTAAGAAAATGAATTTGAGATGGTCTCGAATATTTCAGGTCCGACTCAAATACATTTTCTTCATTGTTTTCCAAGCAACTGTAGATTTTCACAATAACTTTTCACAATATCAGTAAAAGATAAATATACAACGATTTCCAGCAAAATTAAAATGATCCAATACAATATTAACTCAGAATTGTAATGTCAAAGACAAGTTGAGTTGAGTCTGAGTTGAAAAGTTGACTTGTTTCGTGATATTGGGACCAGACTGGAGTATTAAACAAGAGTTAAAAGACTAACTGCATACATGTGTTACATTTTCACCAAACTGCAAGTTTGAAGATGATTATTATGACTTTAAATAATATAGCAAAATCAACTTGTCTATTCAGTAAATACTTGACTGTTCTCTCCAGCCTTAATTAGAACAATGGTATTTTTAAATTGATGTCGGGTATATAGCAAAAACATAATACAATTTCAATATTAAAATAGTGTATGGTATTAAACGAGACTTCTCAGATTTTGATTGTTGTGTTAGGTTGTAAAAACAGTTTAAATACTCTGACATTTTTGAAGCTCACATCTCAGAGATTTTCCAAATCTACAAATATGCTTCCTTCTTTGCATGCCCGTCCCTAGAACTTTTCATGTGGGTAAAACACCCGGAAAAATAGCCTTGGAGAACACTGTCAGATGGTTTGTCTGACTAAATTTAATGACTTTTCTTGTTAACAGTTTTGCCAAATGGACTCTTGTTTGATAGGAATTGTGCCTGAATCATTGCATGGCTGACAAATAGGCAACACAGTTTTATATCTCATTTTCAATTCCCCGTCTATTAAGGCATTAAATTTGTGTCGAGTGAGGTGTTTGCTGAGTTTTCATCTGTGTTTACATGAGTGGAACCAGAAACAGTGAAAGTAGGGCCAGATTTCTCGAAATTTTCGTTGGGTTGCACACCGTGATATTCCGAAAAAATGTCAATTATTCTGCTTGAATTCTTAACTGGGTACAGTTTTTTCAATCCAGGAAAATGTCTGCATTTGTCAAACGTAACCAGCAGTAAACTTGTTGCCATGTCGTTAAAATTAGGGACAAACTCAACAGATCTGATAACATTTTTTTCCAAAAAACATTGTCACGGTAGACGCTTTATTGACATGCGTTTCAAGTATCGGGACAGCTAATTACCGGAAAGATTTATATAATGCGGAAAGGAATAGAAAAGAGCAAAAACGATCGAACATATTTTTTATTACAAAAACGGTGAAAAAATCTGTAGGGTCGGCGGAAAAAAATAGGGTCGGTCGGGTTAGCGGAAACAGAGTATTCATTTTGTTTGGCCTAAATATTAATGTGGGCTAGTAAAAATCTAGACATTTTATATTGTCGGGCTTATGAAAATTGTATTAGGCCAAATGATTATATAACAATTCGGGCTGGTGAACTCTTTGACTGGCAACTGCCTCGGTGTGCCTCAGCGTAGCCACACGCCTGCTTTAGCTATTATGAAATGTACATAAATAGTTAAACTTGTATTTTTTTGTGTTTTCCTATAGCCAACGCAGTGAGTTGCAAAATGATAGAGTCATAACCTCTTTTGATAAACTTAACAAGTTTAATAAAGATTTCATTAAAAATGATAATGACCAAAGATCAATGATTTTACGAAGTTTATAGATCAGACACAATAGAAGGTTGTGATATTTCTTGTCGCAGAATATTTTTTAAATAACTGTTGTTGATAATACAATTATTCGAAGGTTTTTCGAAGTTTATGGTTATTTCTGGATGAAATACTGAACATTGTCAACCCTTTCTTTCCAACTATGGTTGATATTATTTATCCTAAAGAACGTCAGCTTAATAAAGCTAATATATCTGATAATAACGCTTCTTTTCTTGATTTAGTTCTCTCGATTGAAAATGGTGAAATAATTAGCAATATCTGTGACAAGAGAGATGATTTTAATTTTGACATTGTTAATTACCCCCACTTGCCTGATCAACTTCTTATGGGGTGTATGTGTCTCAACTTATTCGTTTTTCAAGAGCTTGTACTCGAGTTGAGGACTTTAATATTCGTAATCTTCGTATAACTAAAAAGATACTCAATCAGGGTTACCGTTACCATAAATTTCGTAAAACCTTTGCAACATTTTATTATCGTACCCTGATCTTCTTTCCAAATATAAAAGAATTTTAAGGACTCTTCTGCGACAAGGACTATCAAAACCTGACTTCTATGGTGATGTGATTTATAAACTTCGTAAGATTCTTGGTCAGACAGATCACATGTATGGACTTATGTGGAGATCCATAAAGCTTACACAGCACACGGTGGAACAAGTTTGTCACTAGGAAAACTCGTTAAGCTGATAACTGAGATGTTTGCTGAAGATCTTTTAGTATTCTCATCACATGGTCTTGCAAACATTCTCTTATTTCGCACTATAGCCTCTAATTTGCTGAGGTTAGTGGAGTTAGAGGAAGACAAATTCACTGAAGTCGTTGCTAAACAGATTGTGAAAGAATGCAAGGAGCTTTTTAATAATAGAGTTGTCTATAATGCAAGAATTGACAAAGCCAGTGCCACAGAAGAAGCAAGCTCTACATTACTTTCCTTGCTGTCAAGTTTGTCTGAGAAACTTCAGTACACACTCCCTTCTTTGCTCATTGGAAACATGGTTACTGGTATTCCCACAAATAGACCCACATCTCTGCAGATTGCACTGGGTGTTCAGACAAGGGAGAAAAGTAA
This sequence comes from Cyrtodaria siliqua, assembly GCA_037043455.1. Classification (NCBI taxonomy): domain Eukaryota; kingdom Metazoa; phylum Mollusca; class Bivalvia; order Adapedonta; family Hiatellidae; genus Cyrtodaria; species Cyrtodaria siliqua. The sequence goes on along the minus strand of JAWPHD010017155.1, from coordinate 29,940 downwards.
AATTGAGAGCTTGCTCGACTTTGGGGTGACATGTTCGTATGATGAAGTGCTGAGATTTAAAGACTCTGCTGCAACTGCTGCTCAAGATGTAAACAGCAATTTACGAGCCATAACAGATTCTAGAGTTGGATTAATTCAGGCAGTACCGGATAATTTTGATGCAAACATTTCTTCCCAGAATGGTCTTCGATCAACACATGCCCTTGCGTTGCTACTGACACAGGCAATGAAAAATGTAGACTATACACAGAACTGCAGTGAAACAATTAAGCGAATTAAAAAGGAAGATATGAAAAACCAGGTGACTTCCGATGTAGACGTTAAGCATTACTACGGCCCGAAGAAGCCAAATATGCCTGCGGGTGAAGAAATGCGTTCTGTTTTACCTTTGAAACTTTTGGCAGAGCAAACGCTAATAAGTAGAAGAGCACGGGATCTAGATTTTTGGTTCCTGAAGAGTGTAGCTTGTGTGCCAAAACCCCCAGAATTTGCTGGTTTTAACACTAGGCTAGCAAGGGAACATAACCAGAGTATTCAGCCTGCAACAACAGCCATGTACACTCCGCTTATAGATATGGTTCCCTGAGACCCAGATACCATGATGACAGCCATGTTTGAAGTTCAGAGGCTAACAGTTAAGTGTGGGCAGACATTCACAGTATTTACCGCTGATCAGCAACTATACTGTGTCATGGTCAATGTTATGAGGGTGCATCGAGAGTTTTTTCCTTACTTTTTTCCAAGGCTGGTAGGCATGCACATGTTAATGAGTTTTGTCGGCTGTGTTGGTGTTTTAATGGCCAATAGTGGTTTGGAGGAAGTATTGAAAGCCGCATTTGGCGGGGTAGCTCGCATGCTTACCCGAAAGAACTTCCCCCAGAACATTAGAGCATTACGAATGGTGTGTGAAGAATTATTGCGGGGTGCTATACAAGATGTTGACAACTTTGACGATTTGTTGCAGATTTTGGAGAGAAGAGCTGCTCAAAGTAGGACGACCAAACTCTGGCTTGATTGTCTTATCAAACCAGTCTTGATTATGATGTTGTTTGTCCGAGCAGAAAGGGAAGCTGTCGCCTCAATGATGCCTTACTTCTTTGCTGCAGGACATGTAAACTATGCAAGGTATGGTTTGTATTATCTGAGGTCCATGGAAAAACTGCCAGAGGAGGTGCAAGCCAGATTCAGGAATGGTGAACATGTGATGCGGCACAAAGCTGGTCTTTTGAACGCCATTTGGTCAGACATGTTCATTGAAACCACATTCTTGCGGTATGGGCATGGTCCAGGGGGACTGATAGGAATAACAATCAGTCCTCTGCTCTTAAGCGTTGGGCTCTCAGTATGCATACATGCAGTCGCCTCCTGAAAGATTTGGATGATATGAGAGATATGAGTGAGTCACTTTACGCCACTACACACAAGGAGGAGGCAGATGCAAGAATTGAATCAGATGCAGCTGACAAAAAGAATATCCGTGAGAAGTGTGACACCCGTATTGGCACTCTGAGCCCAGAAGAGCACTCTGACGGTATCCTTCATATTGTCTCCGGTAGAATAAGCAGATTCAGTTAATGTCGATGATGCTGTCAACCTTGGAAGAACACAAATGTCTGCATATAAAAGATCCTTGCATGAAGGTTTCAAAGGACCTTTGTCCAAGAATGTGTTCACTATGGCAGTCATTAGAAAAGGTGTAAAGTGTGGTTCTGGCACTGTCTATGACACACAGTTGATCTACTCACGGGTAATGGGATTGGTGCCAACTCGATACATTGATTTGCATTGTTCAGCCATGAGCTTGCTCCTCTCCCAACATCAATGTTTCATGATAATGGCAACATGAGAATAGCAACTTCAAAATACATGCTGAAGAAGAAATTCAAATTGCTCAATCAGCAAGAGCTTCATTGAAGCCAGATGTGATCATTCTTGATGGTTGCGCAATTCTCTGGTGCATCCGTTGGCCTCCCAATGCGACTGTGTAGGATTTTGTTGACAGTTACTGGCGTTATGTGTCATACCGACTGAATACGTGTGATGTGTATCTGATATTTGACCGATACTATGAGTACAGCATCAAGAGTGGCACAAGAAAGAGCCGAATGAGTCAAAAGTCAGGCATTGGGCATAAACTAAAGCTAAGTACACCATTACCAGCGCAGCAGACGGTCCTGACCAATACAGAAAACAAGGTTCAGCTGATAGACATGATTTGTGAGCAGCTCAAAGACAAAGCCATGAACATCCCTGCAAGTGGGAAAGGCTTCAATCACAAGTTGTTGATCACAGGTTCCTCAGCGGTTCCCCGAGAGATTTATTTGGGAGTTGCCATTGATAGAATGGACTGTCACGAGGAAGCTGATGTTATCATTCCTCAGCAGGTGGTATATGCTGCTTCACAGGGAGCCAGAACTGTGACAGTAATCTGTGATGACACTGATGTGTTCGTCCTACTGCTTCACTACTTTGTGCTCAAGGACTTGACCTACTGTCTTCTGATGGAAGGAACTAGTGCCGAACGAGCAGTAATATACATAGCAGCGACAGATAAGACACATTCAGCGATTGTATCTCAGCTATTAGCCGCACATGCTCTGTCTGGCTGTGATACTGTAGCTAAACTAAGCGGCCTAGGTAAGGCAACAGTTGTCAAGACGTTGCAGAAGGGTCACAAACTGAAGAAACTTGGTGACATAAGTGCTGATATACAGGACGTTATTGCAGAAGCTACCTGATGTGTTGCCGCATGCTATGGCAGGAAAGGAAATTGCAGCATGTCTGATATCAGATACGATGTTTGGTTGGCTAAGACAAGAAGCAAAAAAGTCAGGAAGACTGCTAAGCTACAGTCTTTGCCACCAACATCAGAGTCCTTCTCCGAAAATGTCAAAAGGGCACACCTTCAGACATGTATCTAGAATAGTGCAATGGACGCAGATCCACCTGATCTTGACCCGACGAAATTTGGATGGAGCAAAGATAAAAATTGTAAAGTTCTTACACCTGTGACAAAACCTGCAGATAAACCGCCAGCACCTGCAGGTGTGCTTCAGATGATTTGTTGCGGATGTGCGTCAGACCAGCCCTGTGCAACAGCAAGGTGTGGATGTTTTGCAGCTTAACTAGCATGCACAGTATTTTGCAACTGCTCTCTGACAAGTAATTGTCAAAATATCACTTACTAAAACATTTACCTGAATCCTGTCTCTCTACCCTTCTTGATATATTTAATAAGGTTTGGGTGACGGGAATCTTCCCCGATTCTTGGCGGGAAGCAATCGTTATTCCAGTCCCCAAACCTGAAAAGGATCATACGGACCCAATAAATTATCGCCCTATTGCTTTAACGAGTTGTATATGTAAAACCATGGAACGAATGATTAATGAGAGACTCGTTTGGTACCTGGAGTCCAACAAACTGATAACAAAGTATCAAAGTGGATTCCGGCGCCAACGAGGCACAACAGACAATCTCATACGATTTGAATCGTTTATTAGGGAAGCTTTCATAAAAAAAGAACATTTAGTCGCTGTATTTTTTGACTTGGAGAAAGCTTATGATACTGCATGGAAGTACGGTATTATGAATGATCTACATGACATTGGTCTTAGAGGCCGATTACCCATTTTTATAGAGAAATTCTTAGATGATAGACAGTTTAGTGTCCGAATGGGTTCAACCCTCTCTGATATTCATGAACAGGAGATGGGTGTTCCACAGGGCAGCATACTAACTGTCACACTTTTTAATATAAAGATTAACAGTATAGTAAAATGCATCAATCCAGGTGTGGATTGTTCGCTATATGTTGACGACTTTGTTATATGTTATCGTGCAAAAAACATGAATACTATCGAGAGACAATTACAACAATGTCTCAATAAACTTCAGACCTGGTCTGATGAAAATGGTTTTAAATTTTCTAAATCTAAAACTAATTGTATGCACTTTTGTCATCTTCGTAAACATCATGAAGACCCTCATCTAACACTGGATGGGTCACCAATACCAGTAGTGGATGAGACAAAATTCCTTGGTCTTATTTTCGACCGTAAATTAACGTTTATACCACACCTTAAATACTTGAAGGCCAAATGCCTTAAAGCTCTTAACTTATTTAAAGTTGTTGCAAACACTAATTGGGGAGCAGATCGAAAAGTTCTCTTGCGACTTTACAGATCTCTTATCAGATCCAAGCTGGACTACGGCTCGATAGTATATGGATCGACTCGCAAGTCGTACTTGCAGATGCTCGACCCTATACATAATCAAGGATTACGACTCGCCTTTGGTGCCTTTCGTACATCACCAGTGGAAAGTCTATATGTTGAAGCCAATGAACCATCACTGTCTCACAGACGAGACAAATTAGCTCTTCAATACGCCATTCATATTAAAGTCTAACCCTTCAAACCCAACTTTCGATAATGTTTTTAATCCTAGTTGTGAACCTCTTTTTGATCGAAAACCGAAGGCCATTCGACCATTTGGTCTTCGTATTAAACCAAAATTAAGAGACACTGAAATCGACCTAAATTTGATTGCCAAGTACAAAGTACCACAAATACCACCGTGGACTTTGGAAACTCCAACAATTATTTTTGATCTTTGTAATAATAACAAATCCAGTACAGACCCTACTGTCTTTCAAAGCAATTTAATGAAATTAAATCGAAATACTGTGACTTTCAACAAATCTACACAGATGGCTCTAAAGATGGAGATAAGGTAGCTGCAGCAGCTGTTGTTCACACACACAGCATAAAGAGCCGCCTGCCTGATAAGGCCTCTATCTTTTCAGCTGAACTTAAGGCAATTGAACTTGCCTTAAATTATATTCAGGAATCTGATGATGACCATTTTGTAATATTTTCTGATTCCCTTTCATCTCTTCAAGCACTGGGTAATATGAAACATGATAACCCAGTTGAGCTTCATCTTTTAGAAAAGTACAATTCTCTTATAATTGATAATGTTATTATTTTCTGCTGGCTTCCAAGCCATGTAGGAATACGTGGTAATGATAGAGCTAATAGTGCTGCTAAGGCAGCATTAGATTTACATATAACTAATACCAAATTACCTTATACTGATTTTAAAAGTTGTATTAACACATATATTCGTAACTCTTGGCAAGCCGCTTGGGATTTGTCAGTTAACAATAAACTCCATCCAATTAAACCGTTACTCGGAGAATTGTGTTCTTCTAGTAGACCCATTCGTCGAGAGGAAGTTGTCCTAGCCCGGTGCAGGATAGGGCATACACGTTATACTCATTCATATTTATTACAAGGTGAGCAATTACCGGAATGTATACCCTGCTTTGCACCGTTAACGGTCAAACATATCTTATTGGAATGTGTAGACTTTGATCCTATGCGTCAAAGGTACTACAATGTTAATACTATGAAAGAGTTATTTGATACTGTAGATTTTAGTCTTGTTTTAGATTTCCTGAAAGAGATCAGACTATATAAATCATTGTAACGAGTTCTTATATATATTTACTTGTTTATATACCCGTTGCCGGGCATTTATTGATTTACATACATAGTTTATATTACACCTTATCATCCCTTATTTTTTTTTAATAGTTTTATCTTTATATATTTACATTAATTTTTAATTAATACCTCATTTTTCATATATTTTTTTTGCGCACAATATGACCTATTTATGTGTCGACGTGCCGTAAAACACCATTTATTCAAAATAGATGGACAAAAGAGGTTGCATAATTTAGCGATGAAGAGGCAAATACCGATAATGAAAATGATGAATGAACAGCTAACCATGTTATTGTTGGAGAATCATTCTGTCACGACTGTTATGGCGTACATCTACACCGACAAATGACTGAACACTAAAGCTTATGCTGGGTTTTACTTACTGCAGTAAAGAAGGACTTTCCATGACCAGCAAACAATTTGTATTTGTGTTGTGAATACAAGTCATTCCATTGTTTTGGTGTTAATGTTGCTACCCATAACAAAATTCCATTTTCAGAATAAATGAATGGTGTTTTACGGCACGTCGACATATAAATAGGTCATATTGAGTTTCTTGCTCGTATAATACAGAAGATATGGCGATTTTATGTTTCGGCAGCCATCTTGTCCGCCATCTTCAATTTTTCAAATTGCCTAAAAGACCTTTTTAAAATTAAATATGTTTTTCTTGACTTCCAAACCCTATATGTCGACATAAAAAGCATGTTTCTTACTCATATAATACAGAAGATATGGCGATTTTATGTTTCGGCAGCCATCTTGTCCGCCATCTTGAATTTTTCAAATTGACCAAAATACCTTTTTAACATTGAATATGGTTTCCTTGACCACAAAAACAAATATATCGACACAAAAAGCATGTTTCTAGCTCATAAACTGCAGAAGATACGGTGATTTTATGTTTTGGCGGCCATCTTGTCCGCCATCTTGAATATTTCAAATTCCGCAAAGGTGCCAAGGTGGCATCATTCAGTTTTGGAGTAAGGACATATTGTAGAACATTTCTATGGAAAAAAACACTGTGCGGACTATTTTTGGGGTTAGGCCAAAAATCTGCATTTGGCAACCGGACTATTGTGACAATGAGTTGCAATATTTTTACGTTATTAATAGTAAAACAGTATAATTATGAATTTGTACTATGTGGCATTAGATTTTTGCATATAATTCAGTACAGTATGTATTAATGATTCAATAGTCCGCATTTCTTGAAGGTTCTGTTGATGGTCCTAGTTCTGCTTCAGTATCATGGTCAGGATTTTGGACAGTTCTAAAGTGTTATAAAACCTGGATTCTGTTAAAATTTCTGCAAGAGTAGCCCGGTTTGTTGGGTAATGTTCATGGGAAAGATAGCATCCATTACGATGAATGCGAATTGTTTTGCTGATCGGTCCAAAAAGATGGTGTTGTCCTTGATTGTGACTGGTGAATCTGGTGCGGTTAAGTTGGATAATACAGAATACGGTGAAGCTTGCTAGGTATGGTATGTCAGCTAGTAAAGAATTTTGGTGCAGGCGGCATATATCTAATTTAATGAAGGTTTCCTGTTGTTTTTGAATAACTATAAGTGTGTCATTACTTTTTATGTGTTGTATGTGTCGTCGGGAAGGTCCGAGTTTGGTTCATCATATGTAGGTGTAGGTGGAAAGAAATCAGGGTTTTCTTCCAAAACGTTTACATGCCTACCAAATCTATTGGTTACTTCAAATGTTCCAAATTTTGAGTTCTTTTTATGGTTTTATTTTCATGTGACTTCTCGGATTTCTTTAGGTCTTGTAAAGTTTCGATTTCCTTGGTTTTTATTCCGTGTGGTTTCTCAGGTTTTGTTGCATATTCTAAATTTTCAGTTCCTTTGGTTTTAGTTTCATGTGGCTTCTCGGAATTATTTACGCATTCCAAATTTTCAGTTTCTTTGTTTTTGTTTTCATGTGGTTTCTCGGATATATTTACGCATTTCAAAATTTCAGTTCCTTTATTTAGGGTTTTGTTTGGCTTCTCTGATTTGTTTACGTGTTCCAAATTTTCAGTTCCTTTGTTTTTGGTTTCATGTGGTTTCGTGGATTTCTTTACACGTTCCAGATTTTCCTATTCTTTGGTTTTGGTTTCGTGTGACTTCTTGAATTTCTTTATGCATTCCAATTGTTCAGCTCCTTTGGTTTTGATTTCAAGTTTCATTTTGTATTTGTTAACGCGTTCCAAATTTTCAGTTCCTTTAGTTAGGGTTTTGTTTGGCTTCTCTGATTTGTTTACGTGTTCCCAATTTTTGGTTTCTTTGTTTTTGGTTTCATGTGGTCTCTTGGATTTCTTTACGCATTCCAATCTTTCAGTTCCTTTGGTTTTGGTTTCAAGTGGCTTTTTGTATTTATTAACGCGTTCCAATTTTCAGTTCCTTTATTCAGGGTTTTGTTTGGTTCTCTGATTTGTTGACGTGTTCCAAATTTTTAGATTCTTTGTTTTTGGTTTTGTGTGGCTTCTCGGTTTGGTTTTACATGGAGAAAGTACTGCTGTTAGAGGCGCCCAATGTAACAGAGCTTACTTTGCCACTGACCGTTCCAAGGCGGTAGCTCTATTATCAATCATTTTGTGTTTGTGATGTCGTTTGCATTTAATATTACTTTTGCCTTCTTGTTTATTTGTTTGCGTGTTTGTTTCTGTGTTTTGTGGTTGACTGTCCTCCTTGAATGCTACTTTCCCTGTCCGATCTTTTTATATTTCTTCCTCTGTAATGTCTACCTCGGGTAGTGTGATGGTATGCGAATTTCTCCAATCACTGTCATCTGACAGGTAGAGGTCCTCTGAAAACGTCTTGTATAGTGATCACTTTTTCTTTTTCAGGGTGTGTTGATATGAATGTTTTAGAGACACCCGTGACTGTTGATTTGAGTTTCTTCTCTTTGGAGTGAGAATGAGAGTCCCTGTTCTTTGTGAATTTGATCCCTACATAGCCGTGTAAGGCTTCCCCTCTCATATATGTGTCCAGCACCTTTTGGGGCTCTTTGCCTTCTTTGCCGGTCCCACGGTGGTATAGAATCCATCGGCTGGTTTCGAACAGGTCACAGCTATTTCTTGTTTTCCTGACTACACTGAATCCGCAGAGGTCACACACATAACACATTCCAAGGTGTACCTCTTGTAGGTGTCGTAAGACATTGGACTTCCTATAAAACGACTGGTCAATGCGTGGACATATTTGCATTTCCATCTCAGATCCTGAAAGTAGAAGGAGGTGTCATTTAGTATGCGGTTGATCAAGTTATTGGTTTATTTGGTTTCGTATTTGGCTTTAAGTAGGCTTTTGACATCATTTTATATTTTTGGTCTCAACAGCATTTACAATTTTATTTATTATTTCCTCTATTAATTGTCTTAAAGATTTTTATTTTGAACATTGTCAATTTGTAGATTACTATTGTGTATAACATTGGAGCTTGGTTGGAGAAGATGAGCAGGTAGAAGGTTCTCCCAGGGTTTGTGGATTTGGTACAAGGAGTGATCTCTGGTTTGTATATCGGATAGGGTATATGTGACATCATAACAACAGCATTTTTGTTTTTGTTTTATCTATAAGAAAAATATTTTTTGTACATGGCACAGGCACGTTTATATTTTCCTCATCAGGAGTTCACTGCTGAACGATTAGTGGTGTTGTTGTTTTTCTTTAATGTTTTTCAAGTTGTGACTCGAACCATGAAGGTATGTCAATACTTTTGTACAGCTTGAGTCTGTCATGATGTACCACTCGGACTTTCTTGTTTGGGGCACTTTTGATTTCATACAAGATGTCACTCCATTTCTTCACAATAATGAAGGGACCAGTCCAAAGTGTCTGCAACTTAGGTCTTATGTTTTTACGTCGTTTTGGATCGTGGAACCATACGGTGATTGCAGTATGTTCAGCTTCTTTTAAACCTGATTCTTTAAGCTTTATACGAAAATCAGAATCTGTCGGGGCATCTTTGAAATAGTCGAGACTGACCGTTTCAATCTATCCTAGAAGGAGCAGCTGGATACAGCCCTTAAGCTAATGCTATAAGGCAGCCCACGGTCAAGTTTGGTTGAGCTAAGAAATGTAAGAGATATAGACTTCCGAACACTGCTTACACGTAGACCTTGATGTGGGACGCCGACGCCGGGGTGATTACATAAGCTCTCTTATTCTTCGAATAGTCGAGCTAAAGATGTGTTCCGCAGCGTGACAAAAATGTTTTACGCGACACCTTATGGACAACGTGATGCCGCTAGTTTTAACTCTTAACCTGCTAAGCATGACTATAATAGCCTTTGTGTCCATTGTAAACCCAGATCAGCCCGCGAGTAACTCGTAGGCTGATCAATGTTTACAATGTCCAGCTGCTGATCAGTCATTTCCCCCAAAACACCCCTTTGTCACATAAATGGAATGGTCTTAATTCAAAGAAAGAACAGTCCATTATATATATGTAGCGGGTTAAGGGTTAAAAGCATCAACATTGCCATGCAAGATGTTCAAAAAGTAGTCCTTAACTTTTTTCTTTTCAGTGATAAAACTTTACCTTATACATTTAAGTTATTATTCCTCATCCATATCATCCGTCTCTAATCTTATAAACTCATTGCATGAGGAGAATGGCAATAAAATATGTAAAATGTCAACAATGATATAATTACAAAAATCTCCAAAGGGCATAAACAAATTCAATGCAGGATTTACTAATGTATGTACATAGTAATTAATGTCAATGTCAATTATAAACAGTAGTTCAAAGGGGAAAATGGCAATCTTGATTTTTAAGAAAATCACGGTGTCCTGCTAGTTTTTCTACATAACATGAGTTTGTTCAATCATTGATATTAGTTTTAGGATTAGTCAAAAGTATTTTTTTTTTTGCATATTACTAACAGTTGATTATATTGCACCAATAATATATTTAAAACTACGATAAAGTAGCAAGAGCAAATGAAAAATCAAAATTTTATTTAATGATATGCAATCTTGATATGTTAATTACAGCGGTGTTTCTACGTACCTTGCATATTTAACAATTAATATGAACTAGAACTATCATTGATGGTGATGAATACCCCCGCTTTGAAAACTTTTGAAGTGAAAGGCACAAGTTCATTATACACTATTAAGAGTGGAAAATTCTAAGGCCATACTTCTGTAATAAATGTGGCAATCAACAATGTGAATTAGAGGGACATGGGGTCAGCCGTTGCTATGTGTATAGGAAGTATGGGAACAATCCATTCAAAACTGTTTGTGAAATGCATTACATTACCACAATATCAGAGTAGAGAAGACAGGGCCATAATTCTGTAATAATTAGGCAATCAACAATATGTGATGTAGAGGGACACGAGGTCATCAGTTGTTATATATATCTGTTGTTTGGGAACAAATCATCTGAAGCTCTTTGAGAAAAATGTGTTAAGGGACATTATACAATATTACATAGGAAAATTGTTATGATACTGCATGGAAGTACGGTATTATGAATGATCTACATGACATTGGTCTTAGAGGCCGATTACCCATTTTTATAGAGAAATTCTTAGATGATAGACAGTTTCGTGTCCGAATGGGTTCAACCCTCTCTGATATTCATGAACAGGAGATGGGTGTTCCACAGGGCAGCATACTCTCTGTCACACTTTTTAATATAAAGATAAACAGTATAGTAAAATGCATCAATCCAGGTGTGGATTGTTCGCTATATGTTGACGACTTTGTTATATGTTATAGTGCAAAAAACATGAATACTATCGAGAGACAATTACAACAATGTCTCAATAAACTTCAGACCTGGTCTGATGAAAATGGTTTTAAATTTTCTAAATCTAAAACTAATTGTATGCACTTTTGTCAACTTCGTAAACATCATGAAGACCCTCATCTAACACTGGATGGGTCACCAATACCAGTAGTGGATGAGACAAAATTCCTTGGTCTTTTTTTCGACCTTAAATTAACGTTTATACCACACCTTAAATACTTGAAGGCCAAATGCCTTAAAGCTCTTAACTTACTTAAAGTTGTTGCAAACACTAATTGGGTAGAAGATCGAAAAGTCCTCTTGCGACTTTACAGATCTCTTATCAGATCCAAGCTGGACTATGGCTCAATAGTATATGGATCGACTCGCAAGTCGTACTTGCAGATGCTCGACCCTATACATAATCAAGGATTACGACTCGCCTTAGGTGCCTTTCGTACATCACCAGCCGAAAGTCTATATGTTGAAGCCAATGAACCATCACTGTCTCACAGACGAGACAAATTAGCTCTTCAATACGCCATTAAATTAAAGTCTAACCCTTCAAACCCAACTTTCGATAATGTTTTTAATCCTAGTTGTGAACCTCTTTTTGATCGAAAACCGAAGGCCATTCGACCATTTGGTCTTCGTATTAAACCAAAATTAAGAGACACTGAAATCGACCTAAATTTGATTGCCAAGTACAAAGTACCACAAATTCCACCGTGGACTTTGGAAACTCCAACAATTATTTTTGATCTTTGTAATAATAACAAATCCAGTACAGACCCTACTGTCTTTCAAAGCAAATTTAATGAAATTAAATCGAAATACTGTGACTTTCAACATGTCTACACAGATAGCTCTAAAGATGGAGATAAGGTAGCTGCAGCAGCTGTTCACAAACACAGCATAAAGAGCCGCCTGCCTGACAAGGCTTCTATCTTTTCAGCTGAACTTAAGGCAATTGAACTTGCCTTAAATTATATTCAGGAATCTGATGATGACAATTTTGTAATCTTTTCTGATTCCCTTTCATCTCTTCAAGCACTGGGTAATATGAAACATGATAACCCAGTTGTGCTTCAACTTTTAGAAAAGTACAATTCTCTTATAATTGATAATATTATTATTTTCTGCTGGCTTCCAAGCCATGTAGGAATACGTGGTAATGATAGAGCTGATAGTGCTGCTAAGGCAGCATTATATTTACATATATCTAATACCAAATTACCTTATACTGATTTTAAAAGTTGTATTAACACATATATTCGTAACTCTTGGCAAACCGCTTGAGATTTGTCAGTTAACAATAAACTCCATTCAATTAAATCGTTACTCGGAGAACGGCGTTCTTCTAGTATACCCATTCGTCGAGAGGAAGTTGTCCTAGCCCGGTGCAGAATAGGGCATACACGTTATACTCATTCATATTTACTACAAGGTGAGCAATTACCAGAATGTATACCCTGCTTTGCACCGTTAACGTTCAAACACATATTGCTGGAATGTGTAGACTTTGATCCTATACGTCAAAGGTACTACAATGTTAATACTATGAAAGAGTTATTTGATATTGTAGATTTTAGTCTTGTTTTAGATTTCCTTAAACAGATCAGACTATATAAATCATTATAATGTGTTCTTATATATATTTACTTGTTTATATACCCGTTGACGGGCATTTGTTGATTTACATACATAGTTTATATTACACCTTATCATCCCTTATTTTTTAATAATTTTATCTTTATATATTTACATTAATTTTTAATTAATTCTTCATTTTTCATCATTTTTTGCGCACAATATGACCTATTTATGTGTCGACGTGCCGTAAAACACCATTCATTCATTCAAACAAAGGGCAATAATTCTGTAATAAATTAGCAATCAGAAATGTGTGATGTAAAGGGACATCAGTTGTTATGTGTATATGATGTTTGGGAACAACCCATTCAAAACTGTTAGATAAATTCAAGTAATAAATATGTGTTTAGGAATCGATGCAACGTTACCGACCGTGTGATTTCAATATAGCCCCCACTTTCACAAAGTGACAATATTTATTTGAATTATTCGAAAATGAAAAACTTTTGCATGTTAATATATATTGATTATTTCTGTATCGCTCTACTGGCTGTACACATTTGGCAGAAGTCAAGTGAAAAAGTGTTCAATGTTGTAAACAAGAGAGCCAAAATGGCCCTGAATCGCAAAACAAGCTTATAATTTCATAACATAATGCGATCAGGCAGTTGAAGGTGCACCATCGCAAACTCTCGTGCCCGGCTTAAAGACGGTTTCTTGTGATAAACCGAAAACTTGAATTAATGAATGTAAAATTCTAATGTAAATCTTTAATGTAAATTACTGAAGTGCGAAAAAGAGGCGACGGTCATTTGTATTGACCTACTTTTTGTATGAAGATACTAGGTAGATGTATACAGGTGTGAAGTATGACATCTACAGCTAATGGTGTCTTAGAAATGGACTTCATGACATGAAAAACTATAATTAGTTAGGGCCAATCCGGGTAATTTCGGACATGTTTTGCTCTACGGTCATATCTTGTGTGACTTCTCAGACTACTGTAGTTTCAGCATATCCATTCTGACACTTTTGGGTTCTATAAAATCTTCCTCGGACTTTATCGTATGGTTTAAATTGACAGCACTGTCTGAGATTTTGAAATAACAAGTAGTAATACCATACTGTCGCACCGGGATATTTCGGACGAAGAAGGGCATAATTCGGACATGTATCGGGAAAATTCGGCCGATTAAAAAACGCAGGGAAAATTCGGACAATAATTTGTTTTTTAAAAAATTGTCTCCAAACATACATTATAAAATATATCGTTATAATGTATGTTTCTTAATACAAACTGTACTAATGAATTCATTAACAAACACTTGTACTGAAACAATACATTAAGATAAAATGAAGATTTATACATGTATGACACATTTTCAAACAACATCGAACATTTTGTTTCTCAGCTGTGTGACTTTTACTTACAAGTCTCATTATTTATTTTGTACATTGTTTACGGGCGGCTATGGCTAATTTTGTTCACTTACAAGTCTCATTATCTTATAACAGGTGGTGAACACTTTTAATAAATAATACTGTTTTTCAAGTTTTATTTGTTTACATGGTATGAGGGCAGTAGCCCTTTTCTTATCATTTTGTTTCTTTTTAAGTTCCCTTTGGAGTTCTGTTCTACGGCTTTTAATTTCTCATTTACTATCTCTTGACTTGTTAAGAGTCTATGTTTGGTGATTGCTCTTCTATGTTTGTTTTCTTTTGGCGCATTATAAACAGTTCTTCAATTACTTAATCATGGTTCTGTGGCAATACCGGGCTTGGAGAAAACAGCATTTTGATTGCTATTAGGCCTAATGTAGATATGTTTTCCTTCCTACTGAATCCAACCTGTCTTCTGAAGAGCACGTGGATCTGGTATTCATTTCTACAAACATAATTATGAAGAAAATCTAAGATGAATGCTTAAAGTAGTCCCTACAAAATCGAATACATTTTCATTTGTTTAAATAACCTTTTCATATAATTTTAAACACAAGTATAAACATCGGATACATTTCTAAGTAAAGAGGTAGGCTATCTTTAAAACGTAATTATTACTGTCCGAGATGTTCCGACCTCTATAAACAGTAGGTAAAATTCGGACATGTTATGTTTTCAAAGATTTCGAAAAAAAAACCTGTAATAATTTTACAAAACTTATAAAATAGTGACAGAAAAATACTTTAAATACCAAAACAAACACATTTTCATTTCAATGAGCTATCATATAATACCTGTGTGAAATGGTAAATTTTCAATTTAAATTTTGCCGCGTTTGAAAGATGGTTGTGAAGGTGAAAGTAAATTGAGGTCGTTCCCAGAATGCATTGTTTCCAGTGCCTGGAAAAACCAAGACGTCTGATGCTATTTTAGTATCGTTTCTTAAATGTACCTAAAGGTGTTTCAAACACCGGAAAGAGTAATCAGGCAGGTATATAGCGAATGAATGAATGGTGTTTACAGCACGTCGAAACATAAATAGGTAATATTGTGCGCAAAAACTGACAAAAGATGAAGAAATGAAGGATTAATTAAAAATTAATGTAAATATATCAAGATAAAACTATTGAAAAATAAGGGATGATATGGTAGTAATATAAACTATATATGTAAATCAACAAATGCCCGAAAACGGGTATATAAAGAAGTAGATATATACAAGAACATATTATAATGATTTATATAGTCCGACTTCTTTCAGGAAATCTAAAACTAGACTAAAATCTATAGTATTAAATAACTCGGTCATAGTATTAACATTGACGTACCTTTGACGCATGGGATCAGATCAAAGTCTACACATTCCAGTAATATTTGTTTGACCGTTAACGGTGCAAAGCAGGGTATACATTCTGGTAATTGCTCACCTTGTAATAAATATGAATGAGTATAACGTGTATGCCCTATCCTGCACCGGTCTAGGACAACTTCCACTCGAAAAGCCAAATAAAATGACAGGTGTCCGAAATATCCCGAATGTCCGAAATTTGGCGGATCGACCCTATAATGTAAAACTTTTTTACAGGATGCAGGGGACAGAAAAGGGCAGATAATGGTTACACAGTGCATAAAAGGTGTTCATACTTCTCTTCTCTCCCTCCCAAATATCCAGCACAATGTTCCTGTATATGATCGGGTCCAGTGCCTTGGCAATTCTGTATGGTACAGGTGGAGTGGGTTTCCGTAGACAGCGATCCTGTTCAACATGCATACTCATCAAAATAATGTAAGGACCACAAAATAGGACAGTAATAATTACTTAATCTGATTTCATATTTATGTAAAAGTTGTTTTTTACATGTGTGTAATGTAACAATTGCAAAAGAATACAACTAAACTTATATATTCAAAAAAGGCAGCAAATAGTGCATTACAGCACTTTAAACAAGAATTGAATTGAATTGGGGTTTTACGGCGCACCAAGACAAGAAAGGTTATATGGTAACAAACAGGGATGAACATGCCAGTCTCATCCTCCATTTACATCTAGATAAACTATGGAGAATGGGCCTAGAACCTTCTAACCTGCAGAGTTGCTGTTCTGCAGGTTAGAAGGATCTAGGCCCATTCGGTCAGAGACCTTGAAGCTCTACTGATATATTTTGATAGCTAAATCAGCCATGGGAACCAGAATGTGAAGTTTTATGGAAATAAGACCAACACTTGCAGAGAAGCAGTCACCACAAGATTTTCCTCTATCACTCTATGTAAAAAAAGATGGTCGCTGGCAGCCATGTTCGACATGGAATCAAAATGAATTTTGTTAAGACCAATACATGTCATGTCAGTCATTTTAGTAAAGCTGATGGGGTCATTGTCGCACCGGGTGCTACAGAAAGGCACCCGGGGTACATTTGTGTATACAGAAACGTACCCGAAAATCATCGAAATCCAAAGAGGCCCCCAAATATACATAAATGTACCCGAGACAAAATACAATGTCGTAAAACGCGGCCGTAACGCGCTCTGTTACTTCACGGAAACGAAACTTTTATTGTTTACAATGTTTAATAGTTGCCTCCGCCTTAAGGGAATGCAGTTGGTCTAAATATTTGACCAACTCTTCTTGAATGACGAGCTGCATATTTGTTTACTTTTTTGCGCGGGGTTTGATGATTTACATCTTCCAGTTTTACGACAATACGTTCTGTATTTTATTACTAACTATGGCAGCCTAAATATGTTTTAAGAACAATAGCGCAATAGTTAATGATAACCAATATTGTTTAAGCAGTTGTTTTATCAAGTTCTAAATCGTTTCAATTCCGCCAATTAGATCTTGTTTTTCCGGGTACGTTTCTGTATATTTGGAGGCCGTTCTGGAATTCAAAGATTTTCGGGTACGTTTCTGCATACATAAATGTACCCCGGGTACCTTTCTGTAGTACCCGATACGACAATGACCCCATCAGCTTTAGTAAAGGTTCCAAATCAATACCATTTATGATTTTTGAGAAGTAGTTGCCACAAACGTGTATTTAAGCTGTGGCAGCCATCTTGAATTTCCGGCCAACCTGATTTTTACTTAGGACCAACTAGACATCAAGAACAACATCCCTATATTCCTAAATATTATGATTTATTATGCAACATTACGTATGCAACATGATAATCTCATTCAATGTTATCCTAGTCTAAAGACTATATCTTTTTTCAGCTTATAAAAATGTCAGAATGCTACCACAAAATTAATTGTAAAGCTTAATCAATTAAATCCCTTACAACATCAACCTTAGTATATTAGTATAATTGCTGCTCAACAATAATTACTCCAAATCACACGTTATGCAATTCCGGACTTTCGTAATCGAGCGGTCTGTCGAGTTATCTACCCTGTGGGTAGGTATTGCGCATTTCCGGTTAAACAAAACAATGGGAAAATACTACTGTTGCGTGACAAATTGTCACAATTACTGTGGTAAACTTGGACAATTCAAGAAAACAGTGACATTACACAAACTTCCAACTGATACGAATACTAGACGAGCATGGCTGCGAGTAATAAGCAGGAAATAATGCTTAATTTTCTAATGTTTTGCGCTAACTCGGATATGGTTTCCCCAAGTTTACGTATTCTGTTTCTCAGTGAGTTCTGAAAACCTCTGATTTGTTTACCTAACCGTAGCGAACTGTTAACTTTTTGACAAAAGTTGAGTAATCTTTCCTCTCAGTGGAGCTTAATTCTGTCAAGATCGAGCGAGCATTTCCATTCAAAGTACCAGCCAAGTATAACCCCTGAGCTTGATAATTCCATTGGTTTATCTCGCAGCATATTTAAAATGAGTCTAAGAACTCTGACAAGTCGTCTTGTCCATTGAATTTTTGTGGTTTCATTTTCATGTTTAGATAATTATCTTGCCTATGATTGTTATAGTAGTTATCTCCACTAGACTGTACGTTTGGGAAATCAATTTCTGGGTCAGGTGAACTTGAGAATTCGTGGTTTTCTGTTTGTCTAGAAACGTATTTGGTCGTTTGGTTTGGAAAGAATCACTATGTGATCTACGTATCCCATTTTCATTTTGTGTTTGGTTGTCTCGGATTGAACATTTCTAGTTCAATTTGGGTGTGTTTTGTGACTGTCTTGGGCAATCACCATTAATAAATACTGATAAAGGTGATCCTTTGAGAGCAACAAACACAATTAAGAGAATAAAGCAGCAGACTCGGTTTTATTGAGTCTGTTCATGAGAAGTTATGAAAGAAGCAACACTTTCCACGCCCACTAGCACCGGCTTAAGCGGTATTCTACTTCAAAGCCACCTATATTGGGCTCGTTGGTTCCAAAGGACATGTAAAAAAAATAACACTACTTTTTCGTAACTGATTAAGTTTTGTTGAATATCAGCAGTAATGGAACTGAGTTGTGACCCAATTCGTCGTTCTATATTATTAATCAGAGATGGCACTGAACCCTGGACGGAGTTTTCTTGGTTGTCATCTACTTCTAAATTCTCATCTCCCTCCAGGGTGTCCTGGTTCTCCTCTCTCCCTTCTTTATCCATCTACACAGATGGCTCTAAAGATGGAGATAAGGTAGCTGCAGCAGCTGTTCACAAACACAGCATAAAGAGCCGCCTGCCTGACAAGGCCTCTATCTTTTCAGCTGAACTTAAGGCAATTGAACTTGCCTTAAATTATATTCAGGAATCTGATGATGACCATTTCGTAATCTTTTCTGATTCCCTTTCATCTCTTCAAGCACTGGGTAATATGAAACATGATAACCCAGTTGTGCTTCAACTTTTAGAAAAATACAATTCTCTTATAATTGATAATGTTATTACTTTCTGCTGGCTTCCAAGCCATGTAGGAATACGTGGTAATGATAGAGCTGATGGTGCTGCTAAGGCAGCATTAGATTTACCTATATCTAATACCAAATTACCTTATACTGATTTTAAAAGTTGTATTAACACATATATTCGTAACTCTTGGCAAACCGCTTGGGATTTGTCCTTTAACAATAAACTCCATTCAATTAAACCGTTACTCGGAGAATGGCATTCTTCTACTAGACCCATTCGTCGAGAGGAAGTTATACTAGCCCGGTGCAGGATAGGGCATACACGTTATACTCATTCATATTTATTACAAGGTGAGCAATTACCAGAATGTATACCCTGCTTTGCACCGTTAACGG
The DNA here is from genome assembly GCA_037043455.1 of Cyrtodaria siliqua. Taxonomy (NCBI): domain Eukaryota; kingdom Metazoa; phylum Mollusca; class Bivalvia; order Adapedonta; family Hiatellidae; genus Cyrtodaria; species Cyrtodaria siliqua. The sequence continues at coordinate 10,455 of JAWPHD010017155.1, read as the reverse complement.
TCAAACACATCTTATTGGAATGTGTAGACTTTGATCCTATGCGTCAAAGGTACTACAATGTTAATACTATGAAAGAGTTATATGATACGGTAGATTTTAGTCTTGTTTTAGATTTCCTCAAAGAGATCAGACTATATAAATCATTGTAATGTGTTCTTATATATTTATACTTGTTTATATACCCGTTGACGGGCATTTGTTGATTTACATACATACTTTATATTACACCTTATCATTCCTTATTTTTTAATAATTTTATCTTTATATATTTACATTAATTCTTCATTTTCATCATTTTTTTTTGCGCACAATATGACCTATTTATGTGTCGACGTGCCGTAAAACACCATTCATTCATTCATTATCCATGGTGTAATATAATAGTCAAACACTGAGATTATAATCTCTTTATATTTTATTTTCAGAACTCTGGCAGGAAGTTCAACAGTGCTGCAAGAAATAAAAGAATTGTATATAAATTATTTCTATACGCTGGTAGTCTGCGTTTTCAGACCCAATCTACCTAGCCGGCTGAAAGGTTCAATGGATGTGGAAGATCCAGTGAACAGACGTGGTACCTGGTGTCTCGGAACTCTGGCAGGAAGTTCAACAATGCTGCAAGAAATAAAAGAATTGTATATAAATTATTTCTATACGCTGGTAGTCTGCGTTTTCAGACCCAATCTACCTAGCCGGCTGAAAGGTTCAATGGATGTGGAAGATCCAGTGAACAGACGTGGTACCTGGTGTCTACTCACCGGTTGGTCAATCGTCTGGCCTCGTATCATCTGAAATGATGTTAAAACTTGAATATGAAGATTTCGTTGTTTCTTCTGCAGACTGCTTTTCTACATATATATCCAGCACTTCTGTCACCAGTTGTTAGGCCGTGACCCTGCCGTCACGACTCAACATGTGGGGGTTCGCTCAGTGTTGACACTTACTTTCAAGGAAGGATAAAAATATCGGACAGGGAATGCAGCATTCAAGGACGACAGTCAACCACAAAACACAAAAACAAACACGCAAACAGACAAACGTTGTGTTCGGCTTGTTTGTGTATTTTCACATTTGTTTACTGATTGTAAGTTGGTTTGAAATGAATTCCAGAATCAGTATTTCCACATAAACTGTGTTTATTTATCAGTTTATGACACGTATATCATAAGTACAGGATGTAAATAGATTTATTAAACCAGTAAAAGTTGTTGTTCATATTTATGCCACAAATCTATTAATATGTCTGTGTTATACATCTCTATTCCCATAGATAAAAGAAAACTATAAGAATGTGCGCACCAGAAATCGCTTGAATAAAGAAGTATGGAACCCAGGGGATGGGGATGGGGGATGAGTAGGAACTGTAGACTTCGATAGAAACTTAAAGCTCTCTTTATATTAGCCTTTGTGCTGAGTTAATAATCACCTCGTCGTCCATGTGTCTCTTGAGGAAGCCGGAGCTGGAGCGGGAGCACATCTGTTTTGTTAATATACATTGGGTGTCTATAAGGTTAGGCCAGAGACTGACAACGGAGCAGATTTTCCCCCAGTATTTATACTAGTTGATGACGTCAGGACTTCTATTGTAACGTTGCAGTTGCTCCGCCGCTCGGTAGATCCCGTAACGTCCCGAACGCCACTCGGAACGTACTTTGGCAACTTCCGACGCTTTGCTCCGCCGTTCGGGCGTCTTCGGAGCGAGTGCTTGTTTTGCTCCTACTCCGGCGTATATATATATACATGTAGGCAAATCGAGTGTCCCGTCAAATAGCAGCATGGCGAGAACGGACGGTTTCCCAGGCTAAATGATGTTGCCTTTCTGGCTTCTAAAAGAGCTTTATCGGATGAGTGGATTGTGGAAGGGGACAGGGGAAGGGTTAGTTTACTAGACGAGAACGGTCTAAATACCTGACATCGCATTAAAAGTTGGATTATGGCTTGTGAGTTCTGGTGCACTTGTCAAGTTCGATTTTTATCACAACATGCATTATACAATGAAGAATAATGGTCGTCGTTACAATATGATAAGTGAGATCCTTTGGAAGCAACATACAAACTAAGAGCATGAATCCCAATTTGCAATAACTGATTATATAGACAGTTAGGTAATAAAGCAGTTATTTCATGTGTGTTTTGGGAACAGTCAAAACTAGTTTCCCTTGGTATCGGGGGACTGCCGATACCTTGGGACAATAGTTTTGACTGTTCCCAAAACACCAATATAGTAACTGTCTAATGTCTTATGATTGTGACATCGAAGCAAGGCTATAGGGATTTCTCAGGCTCAACAGTGTTTTGTTTTGTTTAAATGAAATGTCTTAACGATAGTATTTTTTTGTTGACCGTAACTTGCTTCTTAAATCAAAAGTGGCTAAAGATATATATAACAAAGAATTTATTATAAATCTTTTTTTTTTATAAAAAAATGGGGGGTTTTTTCTCACAATTTTCAATTTTTCACACACAATATTTGTTCTATATATTATAAAAAAATTGTAATTCCAGTGAGTGATGCTGAACTAAGTTTCACTTACAACATGATGTTTTGGACTGTATTAACGCGTAGAGCAGCAACGACAGCTTCCATACATTCGGGTCATTATCGGAATTTGATGTTTTAGTCTCGTGAACTGTGTTGTGTGGTCCATCGCCAGTAAAATCTGTATTTGAGTAGTACATTCTCTCGTCGTCATGTGCATTTGCATTAAAAGCATTTACATAATGACAGTTGTTCTGTGTTTGGTTCAAAATATAATCTCCGTTACCTTCATCCAACGCATCATCGTCATCTGAATCTAAATCACAGTTGCCCCACATCACATTCATTTCGTGCTTGGCAGTGGAATAATGTCGTTGCAGGTTGTAAGGCTTGTCAAAATAAATATTGCATGTCTCACATAAATTTACCCAATATAATGGTAAGCTTCAGCCGCAGTGATAACAATTGTGTATTCGATGATTTCGAGTTTGTTGTTTGCTCCGTCTGGAGTGGTCATTTCCGGGTTGTTTTTGTAGACGCTTTTGTGCTTTTATAAAAGACGACACTCACTTTCTGCTTTTAGCGGTCTGGAGTGGTCATTTCCGGTTTGTTTTTGTAGACGCTTTTGTGCTTTTATAAAAGATGACACTCATTTTCTGATTTTAGCGGTCTGGAGTGGTCATTTCCGGGTTGTTTTTGTAGACGCTTTTGTGCTTTTATAAAAGACGACACTCATTTTCTGCTTTTAGCGGTTGTTAGGACTTGCTATGAGTGTAAGTACAATATTAAGTATTCAATTTAATAGTTTAAAAATAATACATTAATCGGTACGAATGTAAAACATAATGTGTTATTTCCGGTTAAATAATCAAGTCGACACTTACTATTTGCATACCAGATATTCGAAAATCCCGATACTGGAATTAACTACCGCCATTGAACTGGTAAATTGTGTACCCTGACTGCGAAGATTCATCGGAAATCAGTTTTCGCAGACTCTCAGCGTCGGTTGGCGTGGTAGCGCGGCGGATTTGTAACCGGATGCCCCGGGTTCAATCCTCCGTGGTGCCACTGAGTTTCGTCGGTGTGTCTTGGGCAAGACACTTTCCCTTCGCCTCGTCCGTCGGATGGGGACGTAAACCGGGTCCCGTGTATCGGTCTATCCTCCGAGCACGTTAAAGAACCTATTAGATAATAAGAGTAGGGCACGGTTCCCGGATTCCTATGTATCCTTCCCCTCTCTCCTGGGCGGCACTAAATAACCTATACTGTGTTGTTGAGCCGTTCAACAACATTCAATTCAATTCCAATGTAAACTGTCAAAAAGTGGGCATCAGAAGTCTTGAACAATGTCATGAATGAATGGTGTTTCACGGCACGTCGACACATAAATAGGTCATATTGAGAATGAATGAATGGTGTTTTACGGCACGTCGACACATAAATAGGTCATATTGTGCGCAAAAACCGACGAAAGATGAAGAAATTAAGTAGTAATTAAAAATTAATGTAAATATATAAAGATAAATCTATTAAAAATAAGGGATGATATGGTAGTTATATAAACTATATATGTAAATCAACAAATGCCCGTCAACGGGTATATAAACAAGTAAATAAATATATATATATATAAGAACACATTGTATTGTGAAAAATGTCATATTTACTGGTAAGTGTTATCATAGTTAAATGTCCAATACTATATAATGTAACAAATATTAGAGTAGATCTAGTGTTATCAGTTTCGTAATGGAGTGCATTGTTTAATAATGATCCGTCGTGTCAGATAGAAATTCTGAATTGTCAAGTGAAAATACTTGAAGGATCGGGGCGCAAGGATTGGGGGAACATGGCCATTAATATTTTGGGAACAAGAGAATATTTTCTGTGATTTTCAGGGAACAAGGGCATATTGGCATATGTTTAGGGAACATGAGTTTACACGAAATAAAATTCTAGTGGCAAGTTATTTCAAAATCCCTCAAGCGGTTCAAGAGATATGGTGGAGACACGAAATATATTGCATATTAGTTTAAACATATTTATTTTACATCGATTGGGCTATTACAGAAAATATTCATACACCCACTAAAGACTTTTTTCCAGGGGGGGGTGGGGGGGGGGCGAGTATCCATCCGGGGAAGGGATAAATCTTGGGGGTCTTGGGTGAAGGTATTTCCTGGGGAAGGGGTTGGGTTTGAAAGAAAAAAATCCTGAGGTGGGGTGTTCTAACAAATCCTTGGGGTGTTTCTTCAGTTTCTAGTGGGTCTTGGGTAAGGAAGGGATTTCCGGGGAGGGGTTGAAAGAAAAAATCCACGGGGTGTTTTGAAAGAAAAAAATTCCGGAGGGTGTTTTGAAAGAGAAAAAAATCACCTTGCAATATTTTCAAAGAAAAAAACCCAGGGAGGGCGGGGGTTGAAAGGGAAAAAAACCATAGGGTGTTTTTCCAGTTTCTGAGGGTTGGTTGGTGGGGGGGGGGGGGGGGGGGGGGGCATCTTGGGTAAGCAAAGGATTTCCGGGTGGGGTGGGTGTCTGTTTTGAAAGAAAAAAACATGGGGTGTTTTGAAAGGGAAAAATCCAGGGGGTGTTTTTCTAGTTTCTTAAGGGTTGGTGTGGGGGTGGGGGTCTTGGGTAAGCAAGGGATTTCCGGGAGGGGTGGGTGTGTGTTTTGAAAGGGAAAACAATTCAGGGGGTGTTTTGAAAGGAAACTATCCAGGGGGTATTTTTCCAGTTTCTGGGGGTGGGGGAGGTTTTGGGTAAGAAAGGGATTTCCGGGGTGTGGGGGAGGAGGTGTTTTGAAAGAAAAAAAATCAGATTTTGTTTTTTGAAATGGAAAAAAATCAAGTAAAAGGATTGCTGCCTGGGTAGAACCAGTACTAAGCAAAGTGGATTAGTTAACTTGCTAAAGGATAAAAAACGTGGTGCAAATATAAGTGCATATGACCTTCGACCTCTAAACGGACGTGGCTGGAAGTTACGCTTTGCACATCGTCTCGATATGGTGAATGTTTTGTGACAGGCAGATTTTTTCTGATGGACAATAAAACAATATGTCTCCCAATCTCTGTGTGTGTGTGGGGTGGGGAGGGGGTGGGGGGGGGGGGGGGGGGGGGAGGGAGACGTTCTTTGATATTCAGATCAGAAATAGTTCTATTTATGCTTTTCTGTATACATGTACGACACTGTAAATGAATAAAAAATGTTCAGGGTATTTTTGTATTTGAACTTTTGACCCTTATCCAGTTTATCCATATTTGTCAATGCCCTATCCCAGTCTCATGGTGACTGAGGCCGGAGCAAATTATACTGATATTCCCAAAATCATTACATTTTATTGAGAAAAAAAGAAAGATATTTGACCGCATTTAACGTTCTCGACTCCCCCCCTCGCCCGCCCCCCCCCCCCCCCTCCCCCCCCCCCACTACGACCAACTCCATCCACACACCTCTAAGTGATATGTTTTGTATTTGCAGGAGTATGTGGTGTAAATTTGCCAAGTTAAAAGAAAAAGACACTGCAATAGAATTTTGTGTATAATGGACCTTAATTATGATGGTTTTACCCAACCACCCAAGCCTGCAAGCCCAATCCCAGGAAGACGCCCGAGTTTTAAGTAATACATAATTTGACATCTGTTTCCAGGGGTGTTGAAAAGGGAAAGAATGAATGGTGTTTTACGGCACGTCGACACATAAATAGGTCATATTGTGCGCAAAAACTGATAAAAAATGAAGAAATGAAGTAGTAATTAAAAAATAATGTAAATATATAAAGATAAAACTATTTACAAATAAGGGATAATATGGTAGTAATATAAACTATATATGTAAATGAACAAATGCCCGTCAACGGGTATATAAAATAAGTAAATATATATAACAAATATTATAATGATTTATATAGTCTGAATTATTTCGATAGTATCAAATAACTCTTTCATAGTATTAACATTGTAGTACTTTGGATCAAAGTCTACACATTCCAACAAGTTAACGGTGCAAAGCAGGGTATACATTGTGGTAATTGCTCAGCTTGTAATAATATGAATGAGTATAACGTGTATGCCCTATCCTGCACCGGGCTAGGACAACTTCTTCTCAACGAATGGGTCTACTAGAAGAACGCCATTCTTCGAGTAACGGTTTAATTGAATGGAGTTTATTATTAACTGTCAAATCCCAAACGGCTTGCCAAGAGTTACTAATACAGGTGTTAATACAACTTTTAAAATCAGTATAAGGTAATTTGGCATTATATATATGTAAACCTAATGCTGACTTAGCAGCTCTATCATTACCACCTATTCCAGCCAGCAGAAAATAATAACATTATTAACTATAAGAGAATTGTACTTTTCTAAAAGTTGAAGCACAACTGGGTTATCTTGTTTCATATTACCCAGTGCTTGAAGAGATGAAAGGGAATCAGAAAATATTACAAAATGGTCATCATCAGATTCCTGAATATAATTTAATGCAAGTTCAATTGCATTAAGTTCAGCTGAAAAGATGGAGGCCTTGTCAGGCAGGCGGCTCTTTATGCTGTGTTTGTGAACAACAGCTGCTGCAGCTACCTTATCTCCATTTCGAACCATCTGTGTATATATGTTGAAAGTTACTGTATTTCGATTTAATTTCATTAATTTGGTTGAAAGACAGTCGGGTATGTACTGGAGTTGTTACTATTACAAAGATCAAAAATAATTGTTGGTGTTTCCAAAGTCCACAGTGGAATTTGTGGTACTTTGTATGTGGCAATCAAATAGTGTCTGTTAATTTTGGTTTAATACAAAGACCAAATGGTCGAATGGCCTTCGGTTTTCAATCAAAATATGTTCATAACTAGGATTAAAAACATTATCGAAAGTTGGGTTTGAAGGGTAGATTTTAATTTAATGACATAATGAAGGGCTAATTTGTCCCGTCTATGAGACAGTGATCAACATATAGAATTTCGGCTGGTAATGTACGAAAGGCACCTAAGGCGAGTCGTAATCCTTGATTATGTATAGGATCGAGCATCTGCAAGTATGACTTGCTAGTCGATCCATATACTATTGAGCCGTAGTCTAGCTTGGATCTGATAAAGATCTATTAAGTTGTAAAAGTACTTGACGATCTGCTCCCCAATTAGTGTTTGCAACAACTTTAAGTAAATTAAGAGCTTTAAGGCACTTGGCCTTCAAGTATTTAAGGTGTGGTATAAACGTTAATTTGGTATTTGTGCACCCCAGGTGGCCTGAAAGGACGGAGTTATGCATCTGGAATAATACAGTATCCCTAAAATTGGTTGGAACAACAAATTGGATATGCTCACCAGTATCATTCTGTCGTTTGAATGTCTTAATAGAAGGCCATTTCTGACTTCGAGGGCATCCCATAGAATCCAGTAATGCCGCGAAGCTGAACTCGACGTTACCATCTCTTGGCGGCTCGGTCTGATATTGACTTCTTTAGCCTTTACGATAGGTCCTATTGCGGGATCACTTTCTTGCCGCAGATCTTCCATAGAAAGACCTCCTGCCCAAGCCCAGCTGAAAGTTTCTCTTCTTGGATATTGTCTATTTTCCGGGTTGAGGGTCCTGGTTGGGGAGCTGGATCTCACGCTTCTTACTATCTGGGTCTAACGGGTAGTTTCAGGCTGGCATTCTTCTTGAGGGGTTGATGATGGTTCTGGAAACTTGACGTGATCATAAAGCCTTTTCAACATCATGTCTTCAGCTCTTTTGCAGCACTTTTTGCGTGGGCCACATTTCAGTGGTTCAGTGGTGTCCCCTTCTGAACAGCTAGTCTTGAGGATTTTGGCAGCGGGACAATGCATCACAGTGACCTTTATCATACTCTTTTTTATGTTTTCCTGCTCGGTACTCTGTAGTAAAATCGTGCATAGCCAAAAACAAATGAGTATGATAATGGACCTTGGAAACGGCCGAGCACGACACATACGAAATATTGCAGTCTCAGTTTGATTGAGACCGTTCACGAGCGGCAGCGAAATATACTGGTCACCGCTCACGCCCTCTAGCCCCGGGATGAGCACAACTCAATATTCATAAAAATCAACAGTACAGAATGTTAACCATCCCGAAGATGGCAAGCATATGGCGGTGGATATAGCAATATTTTATCTTTATGTCATCCCCTATATCCCAAGATCTCGATCGATCTGGCTGTTTTGCCTCGCGGCGCCTTTAAGCTGAATAGCCAGACTAGGGCACTTCTCACTAAAAATGTCTGCCGAGTAAGTACTGTCTGAAATACTCTATTAAGAAACGTACCGCTAACAATTCCTTCTCTGTAATACAGTAATTGCGCTCCGCCTTGTTGAGGGCTCTACTGGCGTAGGCTATTACGCGCTCGCGGCTACTCTGTATCTATACTAGTACAGCAGCAATACCCACGTCAGAAGCATGTGTCTAAAATAAATTCACCACCATTGTTCTGCGGGTAAACAATAATGTCTGAGCCTACAAGTGCTTTCTTGAGCTGCGTAATTGACTCTTCACATGCCTCTTTCCAAAGAAAGTCCTTCTTTTAGCCTAGTTTTGCGAAGTCTTTCACAAAACGACGGTAATATGACCCCATTGCCACAAACTGTTTAATCTGCTTTGGCGTCTTAGGTGTGGGACATTCCATAATCTTGGAAATATTGGTTGGATTTGGTCTTACTCCAGCACCAGAGACTACGTGTCCAAGGAACTTTACTTGTTCTTGAAGCATTTCGCATGTATCGGGTTTAATAAATACTGATAAAGTTTAAGTCCCGCAGCTTGCATTCTTATTAAGACTTGCTCCACTCGTTCTATGTGGTCTTCAAAGCTGGCACTGAATACTACAATGTCATCAATGTAGACGAGACATGTTTCTCACTGTAGACCCTGTAACGCCAGTTCCATGATCCTTTGGAAGGTGCTGGCTGCGTTATTAAGTCCAAAAGGCATTCTTGTCATCTCATAATGGCCATATTAACAACAGAAAGCACTTTTTTTGAATGTCATCCAGGATTCGCGGCAAAGGAAATCCATCTGGCAAGTGCATTGACACGCCTGTAATCTACACATGGACGAAGTGCTCCCGAGTTTTTGCGTACAAGAACAATAGGAGATGCCCATGGAGAAGTACTTTTACGTATTACCCCTTTAGCTAGAAGGTCTTCTATAGCTTTCTTTTCTACCTCTGCAAAATTTAATGGGACCCTTCTAGGTGCTTGCTTGATTGGATCTGCCTCTCCAGTGTTTGTAGAATGCTCACCTAGATGTATCAGCTCTAGATCCCATTCTCCTATACAAAAGGTGTCTTGATAATTTATCAACAATTGCGCCAATGCCTGTGCTTCTGGCAGTTGTTTGCCTTTGGATGACCTTTCGTATCGCCAACGAGGCACAACAGACAATCTCATTCGATTTGAATCGTTTATTAGGGAAGCTGTCATAAAAAAAGAACATCTAGTCGCTGTATTTTTTGACTTGGAGAAAGATTATGATACTGCATGGAAGTACGGTATTATGAATGATCTTCACGACCTTGGTCTTAGACGCCGATTACCCATTTTTATGGAGTAATTCTTAGATGATAGACAATTTCGTGTCCGAATGGGTTCAACCCTCTCTGATATTCATGAACAGGAGATGGGTGTTCCACAGGGCAGCATACTCTCTGTCACGCTTTTTAATATAAAGATTAACAGTATAGTAAAATACATCAATCAGGTGTGGATTGTTCTCTATATGTTGACGACTTTGTTATATGTTATCGTGCAAAAAACATGAATACTATCGAGAGACAATTACAACAATGTCTCAATAAACTTCAGACCTGGTCTGATGAAAATGATTTTAAATAAAACCAACTTTATGCACTTTTGTCAACTACGCAAACATCACGAAGACCCACATCTAACACTGGGCGGTTCACCTTTACTAGTAGTGGGTAGACAAAATTCTTAGGTCTTATTTTTGACCGTAAATTAACGT
>JAWPHD010017154.1:0-46050 GCA_037043455.1 Cyrtodaria siliqua | reverse complement strand
TAGTTAAAAAATTATAATTTTTTTTTTTTATAAATTTAAACAACAAATGTCACAGTAAGTGACAGATCTGTAAGTGTGACCTTGACCTTGGAGAAATATGAAACCAACAGAATTAAAAAAAAAAATCAAACAAACAATAAAAATCAAATCAAATAAAAATTTTAAAAAAATTAAAAAAAAAAAAATATTAAGAAAAAAAAAAATTAAAAAAAAAATATATTTTTTTTTTATTGCGACACGTTCCCTTGTTTGTGGTGAGCAATTGTTGCGAAGTTTTTTGAAAAATCCATCCATTATTGTCCGAGTTATCAAGCAGAGACGAACGGATTTTTGAACTTTGATCTCTAAGTGTGACCTTGACCTTGGAGCCCACGGACCCTGGATTTTTGTGGGCGACACGTCGTCTTGTTGTGGTGAGCAATTGTGCGAAGTTATTTGAAAATCCATCCATTATTGTCATAGTTTTATGAAGCGGACACGAGTGTACAGACGAACGGATTTTGACCCTTTTGATCTCTAAATGTGACCTTGACCTTGGAGCCACGGACCTGGATTTTTGTGCGCGACACGTCGTCTTGTTGTGGTGAGCAATTGTGCGAAGTTATTTGAAAATCCATCCTTTATTGTCAGAGTTATACACAAGTGTACAGGACGAACGGACAGGACAGTGCGATTACTATATGCCACCCTTTGGGGGCATAAAAAACTCTGGCCTTATCTGTGTAATATTCTATTCAATAATACAATATATTTTTTGACTGAAAATTATTATATTGAACATGGACGTGATATATTCTATTAATTATTTTTGACTGAAATTATTTGTGATAAATTTGATTTTATTACATATTTTTTTACAATTGTTCTTATAAATCACATAACTTGCTCTGTGAGAATGTAACAAAAAAACCATGACCATAAATATATTAATACACTAGTGTACTATCCTAATCATGGTCAAATCATCGCTCGGTCTTTTTTCGTTAAAGCTCTGTGTGCAATTGCAATTTCTGTAACCGTTTAAAAATACAGCAATACAGAAATCGACGCGGGCAGTATCGGACTGCTTGGTGTAGTATGGAGACACCGAAGCAAACATACGGACAGCATATATTTCTATCATAAACCAAAATACAACATGCAATTATTTTGGAGACTATCAGAAGGGCCCAATACAGATGCTTAACTATTTCCATGCTTTATTGTTTTCTAGCACAACCAATAAAACTCTTTTATTGTTTTCTACCATAACCCAATATAAAAACTTCCACAACTCTAAGAGTTGACCCAGAACAACTGCTTCATTATTTCTACCATTATCAACATTTATAAACTATAACTGGGCTAGAAATTAATATTTTTTAGTTTTACTACACTACCGGGCTAGTAGTTACCGGTCTAGTAGTTTACTAGACTGGTACCAGACCCACTGGTCTAGTAGTTTGGTCTAGTAGTTACTAGACTGGTACCAGACCACCAGTCTAGTAGTTACTAGACTAGTACCAGACCACTGGTCTAGTAGTTTACTAGACACTAGACTGGTACCAGTAGTTTACTAGACTGGAACAGACCACTGGTCTAGTAGTTACCGGTCTAGTAGTTTACTAGACACCGGTCTAGTAGTTACTAGACTGGTACAGACCACTGACCACCGGTCTAGTAGTTGGGTAAAAATCACTAGACCTGCTCAAAAATTTACTAGCCCAATATAATATTCAACAGAAAAGTATATTTAATTAAGAGTTTCAATTTTCTTTTCATGAGTTTTTAAATGCATTTTTGAAGGTACCTCCACCTTTCTGATGTATGCAAGATTACCAAGCGCATGAAAAGCATTTCAATCAAGACTTTGCTAAACAAGAGGCCCAAGAGGGCCTGTGGATGCTCTACTGGCTAAACACGGCTCTTATAACATCAATGAAGCAAGTGACTGCCATTTTACGTTGTTTTTTTAAAGTTTCGGGGCAAAACACAGCTTTTTTAAACTAAATCAAGGGCCATAAACTCAAGAATCTGGTAAAGTTTGGTAAAGTTCAGATGAAAAATGAAGGCCCTACCGTATTAACGAGGCAAAAATATAGCATTGTTTAACTAAATCAAGAGCCATCAGCCCTATCGTCTTAACGAGGCAAAAATATAGCATTTTTAACTAAATCAAGGGCCATAACTCCGCTGTTACTAGTCCGATATGGCTGGTTTTCAAACTTGTCCGAGCTTTCATTGATAATAACAATGTGGTAAAGTTTTAGTAAAGATAGGATGAAAAAAACGAAGGCCCCTATCATCTTAACGAGGCAAAAATATAACAATATAGCATTATAAAACTAAATCAAGGACCATGACTCCGCTGAGGACTGTTCCGATCTGGTTGGTTTTCGAACCTATCTGAGCCTTTATTGACATTAACAATCTGGTAAAGTTTGCTAAAGATCTGATGGAAAATGAAGGGCCCTATCGTCTTAACAAGGTAAAAATATAGCATTTTTTAGTTAATCAAGGGCCATAACTAGGGTTGGATATCGTTAAGCACGAACCGGGTCCCGATACCGATACTGATACCAACGAAACGATACGGTATTTTAAACGATACCGATACTGATACCACTTCCCATGTATCATGCTTTTAGTGGCATCTGACCAGCAATTGATTTGGTAAGTTTTTATACTCATGCTTTATCATTGTAGATACACTTAATCAAATATAATTTATATGGGAGAACTTTTGTTAATCATTGTAATATATAAAACATTCAAAGCCAGTAAAATGGAACTTTGTATTCAAACTTCTTTTTCCAACAGGTAAACAGTGAAACTAATAAAACACATATTAGTGATTACAAATAAATCATAGTAGGACCTCGTGATTAATCTCAGACTAAAATGACTAGAAGTTTTTTTAAAGTAAAACCTTAACTTTCAAAAGAAAAACTTACAAGTTTATTGCAAATATTGCAATTTCCCACCGTCAGTTTTCTTCGCGAAATAAGCCCATACATGGGAATTCCGAACTCTATTTCCGACACCGGACCATTTTCTAATGTTTCGCAAAAAATAGATGACTTGTTTTACATTCGTTACTCCGTGGATTCGTAACTTTTATTTCTAATAATTTATTTTATTAATTCTGATCAAATATGGAATAAAATTAACGATAAATGTTTTATTATGATATATTATAGATTTTTCATCATCTAAAATGAAGGCTAAACAACTTAGAAAGTAAATGCAAAAACTAAGCCTGACATCACGCGAGTAGCTCGTCATAACAGGCGGTGGTCTATATAAAGTGTCAACCTTCAGTTTTAGACTCGCGCTGCCGGCGTGTTTCGCTTATGTTGTGTTTGTTTTTATTACCTGCAATTTGATAAGAATTTCGCATTCATTTTTTGTGGAAATACCGAGATCGGAAACCGGTTTTTCTTTACGAAACGGTATATACCGGTACTTTTTGAAGTTACTTATCGGTACTGTACCGATACCGTGTACCGGTATCCAACCCTAGCCATAACCATGCTGTTTACTGGTCCCGATCTGGCTGGTTTTTCGAAACTTGTCCGAGCTTTAATTGACATTAACAATCTGGTAAAGTTTTGGTAAAGATCGGATGAAAAAATGAAGGCTCTATCGTCTTAACGAGACAAAAGTTAACGACGGGACGGGACAGACGACGGGACAGACGGGACGACGGACAGACGGACAACTCGGCATCCCATAAGCTCTGCTGGCCTTCGGCCAGTTGAGCTAAAAAAAAACTACTCTCATTTTTGATTACTGAGACAACTGTTAAAGAAACTAACCCGCCAAGTAAGTTTGAAAATAACAGCAAAATTACACTACAAAAACTGCTTATCATAAACTCTGTCCAAGTGTTTCAGGTCATATAATAATGTATATGTGCCAATTAAAAAGTATAGGTTTATTCACAGGTTCTTAAAATACCATAGATTGAATTTTTGAAAAATAAATTATGAGTTGGTAACTGTCAATTTAACGTTCCAGTTTTGGGGTGTGCCCTTTAATTGGCTGGTTAAAGCCGTTTTATATTGTGGTCTATTGAGTTTTGGATTCTCAAAACTATGTAAGTTTATACATAATAATTCATCGTCAGTAGGTTTTATAATTAACGGTTGTACATAAAGGTGTAACATAAAGGTGTACATTTGGCTATTGTTGGCGGGATAGCTTACTTTAATATAGGAAATTTATTACAGCAATGGAAATATCTGGTTTTTTAAAAAGGTTACGTTAGAAAGGGCTGTCCACTACAAAAACCTATCGATTTGAACAATGAGTTTCTTTTTAAAAACCAATTTTTACTGAATAAGTTTCATAAAAACTAATAATAACTGATTGTGGAACACAATAGTTTTTGTATTATATATTCTTCAAAGTATCAGTGAAAAAATGCAAAAGTTAAGACTTCATGCAAATTAATATGAAATTAATGGAAACAAAAGCATTAATCATTCTTTTAAAGCGACACATGGCATTCTTGCATTTTTTTTAAAATGCGCGGCATCCCTCTTGATCTTCTACACAACTTGCATATTTTTCAATAATTATTTGAACAGTTTCAAAGCAAATATTTTTTGCGCATTGCTTATAATTGATTTTTAATACTGCATCAATATTATACTGCATCAATATTATATTTAAATCTATGGCAGAATAATGAAAAAAGCAAAATTCAGCAAATTATAAGTCTCCTAACCAAACTATCTTCAACAAGAGGCCGAAGAGGACCTGTGGACGCTCTACTGGCTAAAAACAGCTCTTATCGGGGGATCAGGAGAAGTAGTCGGGACAGCTTGTGTATTGAAACCTTTAAAGGGCCATATCTCCACCAAAAAATCATTCAACAGGGAAACACGGTGACGATATGCACAACTAAGATTGATTACAGATCATTATTGCAAAGTTTTCGTCAGGCTTGGGGTTTCAGTTCAGCATAACTAGTCCAGGAATTCTCTGAAATCCGGCCTGGTTTTCAGGAAAACTAGTCCGATCAAAGTTTTGTGTAGTAAAAACCTTTAAAGGGCCATAAACTCCACCAAAACTCTTTTAAACGGAAACACTGTGATGATATGAATAACTAAGCTTTGGTACTAATCATCCTTGCAAAGTTTCGCTGAAATCTTGGCCAGGGGTTTCAGGAGAACTAGTCCGGACAAATTTTTTTTGTAGTAAAACCTTCAAATGATCATCAAACAAGGATCAATGACCTTGAAGCTCTACTGATTGATTTTGATTTCAGGAAGTAGTCGCTACAGATTTGTTTTTTTGAAATGTATTTTTTAGCCGTGGCGGCCATCTTGAATTTCCGGCCGACCTAAAATTTTGCTAGGATCAATTAGACATCAAGAGCAACATTCCTGTGAAGTTTCATGAAAAATCCGTCAAGTAGTTTCAGAGGAGTAGTCGCTACAAGTTTTCATTATATAACTCTATGTAAACAAAGATGGCCGCTGGCAGCCATGGTTTTAAAGTCGAATCAAAAACTAGTCAGGACAAATTTTTTTTGTAGTAAAAACCTTCAAATGATCATCAAAACAAGAGGGTCAATGACCTTGAAGCTCTACTGATTGATTATTCAAGGACCAAACATCATGTCCATGCTGATCATTTTAGAAAAAAGTCACATATCAATATTACTTATAGTTTTTCAAGAAGTAGTCGCTACAAACTTGTTTTTTAAAAAACCTATTTTTAGATTTGGTGGCCATCTTGGATTTCACATCAACATGAAATTTTTTGCTAGGATCAACTAGACTTCATGGGCAACATTTCTGTAAAGTTTTCATGAATATCCATCCAGTAGTTACAGAGGAGTTGTCGCTACAAAAAAAAGTTTACGGACAGACGGACAGACGGACGGACAGACGGACGACATACGCCGCACCACGGCATAAGCTCCACACACCAGGGTCCACCATTTGAAACAAACTTTTTAGAGGAACATAGGCTGATAGTAAAAATATAAAATATTTCCTTATATAAGTCTATGTAAAAGTGTGAACAAATTTGACCTGAGAGTCATCATTTTGAAAAAAACTCTGTTAGTTTTCAGAGAAAAAGTTCTTCCCATAATATGTAAATCTGATCCAACAAGGGCACCTAAGCTCCCAATTAAAAAAAAAATATATAAAAAAATATATATATAACAAAATTATTAAAAAAAAAGAGGCCCAAGAGGGCCTTCCGAGCTTTCATTGATATTAACAGTCTGTGGCATGTTTGGTAAAGATCAAAAAGGTGCTAGAGTGTTCACAAAGCAAAAATGGCATTTTTTTAGAAAAAAAGGGCCATATTTCTTCTGGTGTTACTGACCCAATTTTTGCTGGTTTTTCAAAACTTGCCCAAGCTTTCATTGGTATTAACAATCTGTGTTAGTTTGGTAAAGATCAAGTAATAAATGAAGGTGCTAGAGTGTTCACAAGGCGTAATATGGCATTTTTTTCAGCAAAACAAGGGCCATAACTCCGGTGAAAACTAATCCGATCCGGCTGGTTTTTCAAACTTGTTTGAGCTTTCATTGATATAAAGACACTGGTAAAGTTTCATAAAGTTCCTCCAATTAATAATAGGCCCTAGGGTGTTTCACAAGGCAAAAGTTAACAGACGGATGGACGGATGGACGGATGGACGGACGACGGACAACTCGTCATCCCATAAGCTCTGCTGGCCTCCAGCCAGTAGAGCTAAAAATTGCAAATGCATAACCCCCTCTCTAATGCACATAAAACAATTGCCAAGTTACAAGTTTAATGTACTGAGAGGGGAAATGCTTTCCTTATAATAGAACTGGTACATGTTTAATCCATTTAGTCTGATACAGGTTTTCTAAATTTAGACTGGTACATGACTAACGCTTACTATATTAAGACTGGTACATGACTAACGTTTACTAAATTTAGACTGGTACATGACTAACGTTTACTAAATTTAGACTGGTACATGACTAACGTTTACTATATTAGATTCCCTTCCTTATAGCGGATCGGAAGTGCCTCAACCAGTTTCTAAATATATCAGGAGGCATTAATTCATAATCGCCAGATCCAGTAATCTAATTCATGTAAAGAAAATGTACACCGGGTTGCTATATTGCATCCCCTCTTTGTCCTTAATACACAACACCTGTAAAAAGAAAGTAACCCACTGTCACAAGATTGCGTTTTGGAATATATGAAAAGAAAACAAGAGCCCTCCTAGTGGGGCATATACGTCCATTGTTGGCAAGGATTAGTTTCAAGATAAACCTTTTTCAAAGGGAAATAATTCAAAACAAGAGGCCCAAGAGGGCCTGTGGACGCTCTACTGGCTAACATGGCTCTTATAACATCAATGAAGCGAGTGACTGCCATTTACGTCTTTTTGGAAGTTTCGGGCAAAAAACAGCTTTTGAACTAAATCAAGGGCCATAACTAAAGAATCTGATAAAGTTTGGTAAAGATCAGATGAAAATGAAGGCCCTACCGTATTAACGAGGCAAAATATAGCATTTTTAACTCAATCAAGAGCCATAAATCCTCTGTTACTGGTCCAACTGGTCCAACATAGAGCTAAAAAAAAAATATTAATTAAAAAAAGAAAAAAAGAAAAAATTAAAAGAAAAAATTAAAAAAAAAATTAAAAAAAAAAATTAAAATTAAATTTTTTAAAAATAAATAAATATATTAATTTAAAAAAATAATTAAAAAAATAAAAGTTTGGTAAACGATCGGATGAAAAATGAAGGCCCTCTCGTCTTAACGAGGCAAAATATAGTGTTTTGAACTAAATCAAGGGCCATAACTAAGCTGTTACTGGTCCGATATGTTTGGTTTACGAACTTGTCCGAGCTTTCATTGATATTAACAATGTGTTAAAGTTTGGTAAAGATAGGTTGAAAAATGAAGGCCCTATCGTCTTAATGAGGCAAACTATAGCATTTTTAACTAAATCAAGGGCCATAACTCCGCTGTTATTGGTCCGATATGGCTAGTTTTCGAACTTGCATGAGCTTTCATTGATATTAACAATCTGATAAAGTTTGGTAAAGATCAGATGAACAATGAAGCCCCTATCGTCTTAACGAGGCAAAATATAGCATTTTTAACTAAATCAAGGGCGACAGCTCCGCTGTTACTGGTCCGATATGGCTGGTTTTCGAACTTGTTCGAGCTTTCAATGACATTAACAATCTGATAAAGTTTGATAAATATCGGATGAACAATGAAGCCCCTATCGTCTTAACGAGGCAAAATATAGCATTTTTAACTAAATCAAGGGCCATAACTACGCTCTTACTATTCCGATATGGCTGGTTTTCGAACTTGTCCGAGCTTTCATTGATATTAACAATCTGATAAAGTCTGGTAAAGATTGGATGAACAATGAAGCCCCTAGCGTCTTAACGAGGCAAAATATAGCATTTTTAACTAATCAAGGGCCATAACTCCGCTGTTACTAGTCCGATATGGCTGGTTTTCGAACCTGTCTGAGCTTTCATTGATATTAACAATGTGGTAAAGTTTGGTAAAGATATGATGAAAAACAAAGGCCCTACCAATTTAACGAGGCAAAATATAGCAATATAGCATTTTCAACTAAATCAAGGACCATAACTCTGGTGTTACTTGTCCGATCTGGCTGGTTTTCGAACTTGTCCGAACTTTCATTGATATTAACAATGTGGTAAAGTTTGGTAAAGATAGGTTGAAAAATGAAGGCCCTATCGTCTTAACGAGGCAAATATAGCAATATAGCATTTTTAACTAAATCAAGGGCCATAACTCCGCTGTTACTTGGCCGATCTGGCTGGTTTTCGAACTCATCCGAGCTTTCATTGATATTAACAACCTGTTAAAGTTTGGTAAAGATTGGATGAAAAATTAAGGCCCTATCGTCTTAACGAGGCAAATATAGCAATATAGCATTTTTTAACTAAATCAAGGGCCATAACTCTGCTGTTACTTGGCCGATCTGGCTGGTTTTTCGAAATCATCCGAGCTTTCATTGATATTAACAACCTGTTAAAGTTTGGTAAAGATTGGATGAAAAATGAAGGCCCTATCGTCTTAACGAGACAAAAGTTAACAACGGACGGACGGAGCTAAAAATTGGAAAAGAGAGTTAGGGCCTTTATAAGATGTATTCAATGGATCATGTTGAAGAGTTGTACAAAGTTTCATTGTTGTACACCTAATACTTTGAAAATTATTATCACAATCAATTACAAGAAAAACTTGATGCAAAGCATCAATTCGGCGCCAAAATTTTGAAGAATTAAAAAATACGTTTTTAAATAACAGTACACGTGTTTATCAGTTATTTTAACTATCTTATCATCAGTACTAAACCTTGGTATATTTAGTGGTCATGGACATAATATTAACAAACGTTGCTATGTTGACTTGGTTAAATGTATTTTGAATTAACTAGGTCATTCAGACAATTTTCCAAACGGCCCGGCCAGACATCACGGCTGTCCACTATGACCTGCCCAGGCTGTGTAAGAGCAGCCCGGCCAGACATCACGGCCGTCCACTATGACCTGCCCAGGCTGTGTAAGAGCAGCCCGGCCAGACATCACGGCCGTCCACTATGACCTGCCCAGGCTGTGTAAGAGCAGTCCGGCCAGACATCACGGCCGTCCACTTTGACCTGCCCAGGCTGTGTAAGAGCAGCCCGGCCAGACATCACGGCCGTCCACTATGACCTGCCCAGGCTGTGTAAGAGCAGTCCGGCCAGACATCACGGCTGTCCACTATGACCTGCCCAGGCTGTGTAAGAGCAGCCCGGCCAGACATCATGGCTGTCCACTATGACCTGCCCAGGCTGTGTAAGAGCAGTCTGGCCAGACATCACGGCCGTCCACTATGACCTGCCCAGGCTGTGTAAGAGCAGTCCCGCCAGACATCACTGTGTGTAAGAGCAGTCCGGCCAGACATCATGGCTGTCCACTATGACCAGCCCAGGCTGTGTAAGAGCAGTCCCGCCAGACATCACTGTGTAAGAGCAGCCCGGCCAGACATCATGGCTGTCCGCTATGACCTGCCCAGGCTGTGTAAGAGCAGTCCCGCCAGACATCACTGTGTAAGAGCAGCCCGGCCAGACATCATGGCTGTCCACTATGACCTGCCCAGGCTGTGTAAGAGCAGCTCGGCCAGACATCACGGCCGTCCACTATGACCTGCCCAGGCTGTGTAAGATCAGTCCCGCCAGACATCACTGTGTAAGAGCAGCCCGGCCAGACATCATGGCTGTCCACTATGACCAGCCCAGGCTGTGTAAGAGCAGTCCCGCCAGACATCACTGTGTAAGAGCAGCCCGGCCAGACATCACGGCTGTCCACTATGACCTGCCCAGGCTGTGTAAGAGCAGTCCCGCCAGACATCACTGTGTAAGAGCAGCCCGGCCAGACATCACGGCTGTCCACTATGACCTGCCCAGGCTGTGTAAGAGCAGTCCCGCCAGACATCACTGTGTAAGAGCAGCCCGGCCAGACATAATGGCTGTCCACTATGACCTGCCCAGGCTGTGTAAGAGCAGCTCGGCCAGACATCACGGCCGTCCACTATGACCTGCCCAGGCTGTGTAAGATCAGTCCCGCCAGACATCACTGTGTAAGAGCAGCCCGGCCAGACATCATGGCTGTCCACTATGACCAGCCCAGGCTGTGTAAGAGCAGTCCCGCCAGACATCACTGTGTAAGAGCAGCCTGGCCAGACATCACGGCTGTCCACTATGACCTGCCCAGGCTGTGTAAGAGCAGCCCGGCCAGACATCACGGCCGTCCACTATGACCTGCCCAGGCTGTGTAAGAGCAGTCCGGCCAGACATCATGGCTGTCCACTATGACCTGCCCAGGCTGTGTAAGAGCAGCTCGGCCAGACATCATGGCTGTCCACTGTGACCAGCCCAGAAAAACTTGATGCAAAGAGTCTGCGCTCATAAATCTACTTTCGTTTTCAATACATTTGTCTGCATTTGACAGTCAAAATGAAGCATTACAAAATTAGCGATTTCCCGTAAACGAAATTTAAATGCCAAAACTTTCCGATATATCATCGTATTTTCTCATTTCTTAGCAACATTTAATGTTATTTGCCAATAATAATTAATCAAAACGATTTAAAAACGAGAACAATGTGAAAACATTTGAAACGCAGATATTACGATCGATAAATTTCGTTAAATTTTTCTAAAATTCGTATTACGCATTTAACCATTTAATTTTATAATCAGCCTCGTTTTCAGTCAAAATACAGGGAGACGTCGTTTTAATGAAATGATTTTGTATACTTTTTGAATTATTGGTGCATCATTTCTTACAGAAATTCAAGAAATTGCTAAGCAGTTTTATCTCTTGTGTTTTATATCTTATTCTGGTGCGTTTTATAGCATGCTTTAAATGCCATTTAAACATTTTTAATTACAATCCAAACATACTCAACTATCAGTCCTTTTGATTCCCCATGCCTAAGGTCAAAGTACTACCACAGTATGTCCGGCGCCCTCAAGGGGCGCCGAACAATAAAAGGCAAGGCTAAGTTCAGGTTACACCTTTTCTTGAAAGGGAAATAATTCAAAAACACGAGTCAGAGAGTTATGGACCTATATCAAAAAAAAAAAATCCACATTCGCAGCATCCGGTTTTAGGGACAGACAGAGGGTGCAGCTACAGTAACATGAATAATTGAAGATTTCAATTTGTATGACCTTTTATATGAAAACATTGAATGCTTGATAAATATTGATCAAGATTAGCATTTGTCCCTTTAACTACACCAAACCAATCACACTTAGATAGAGCAAACTATGTTTTTTTATCACCTTGATCAAGCAGTAAAGTAAGGCATACACCCACTGGAAATGGGCCAAAATTATACTTAAATGTTCCTTACAAAGACATTTGAGTGTCACATTACACCTAGTTGGATTTACAAAATGTGAATATGTATTGACAATTCCTCAATACTTCTGTTGCAATCAATCTAGTCAAGGTAAATGTCAGAATTCCCCCTGGTGACCCACTATGAATAGAGAATGACCTCAAGTGACCCACCTCTAAAGTAAACATCATGAATAGAGAATGACCTTAAAGGTGAAATATGGCGTGTCTTTTGAGTATATATTCAGAAATATATATATATAATATACAATCTGTTCAAATCTTACACTTATTGGTTGTCCCGTTTTCTCACAGTAGCCAATTTTATCTCATAGCGCACACGCTTCGAGTTTCGCCCTGGTAAGTGTCACGTGATCATGTGACGTCATTGGTACCAAACGATTAGCCGTGTCGCATTGAGTTGTATAGTATTGTCTATGTAGGATTACATTTTATGGTACTTGTTAAAAATGCCGTGTGCTGTTGCTGGGTGAAAACGTTTGCATAAAGAAGGACAAGATAATAACCTAAGTTTCTTTCGTTTCCCTAATCGAGATAAGGATATATTAAGATCTGAAAGTGTGGTTACACCGTTACCGAAGAAAATCGCCCCACTCGTCGAGAAAGTGGGAACCTACGAAAGACGCGCGAGTTTGTAGCAAACATTTTGAGTTGACTTCGTGGGAAGTCCATCCTTTGGTTTCATTATCTTTGAATTTGGAGAACAAAAGGCCATGCCTATTAAAATCAACAGCGGTACCAACGATATTTGACTATAAAAATGAGAAGTGCATTACCCCGCCGTCTCCAAGCAATTAAGTTGTATTCGCCCATTCGACCGGCGTTGAGGAGGAAATTCATACATGAAGTAAGATTGAAATTTATGTTCAATTATCTTAGCACCTCATCGGGTATACGTATGATAATTTGAAGAAAGGTGTATAGTCTTAGATCTTTATATACACGTGAATGTTTAGCTGTTGAATTAGAAGCATGCGTTTTTACGTGAATCAATGAAGAGTTGACGGCGCTAATAATATGTAGCCGTCATTTTTTAAAATATTGCTAAGAACGTTCAGCTTATAAATTTAAATGAATCCGGTGAAATAAACACTGTGTCTTTGTTCCCAAATTTTAATTTTAATAATTTTAAATTATAAACCCCTTCTGCCAATAGTGTTATAAATATATATTATCAACATATATAGGTCTATGGATTTGAAAAAAAATACAAAATGTTTCATGGATATCTATTACAAGGCAGAAAATTAATAATATTACTAGCTTTTATATTAATTCAGTAATGTTTTATTGCAAAACAACAACAATAACGCCTCTTAGCTCGTGCAATAAGTAAAACAAGTATAATAGAATAATATACTTTATATTATGGTAATTGCATGTTTGGTCTGTTTTCGATCTGTATATCAGGAGTAAGTATACATGAGTAAGTATACTTACTAACTGTCTATATCGTGCTCATAATACATTTGGCTATATTATTTAAATCATAGTATTTTTCTGTCTTTGTGCGCGACAATTAGAGCTCGCATATCATGTGATATATCCGTCTTGTGCAATACGCGTCTGCCCTCGGCGGTATTACACTGCTGAAGTAATTGCAATAAACAGGAAATATATCATAAAACTAGGTTTCCCTAAATGGTGCGTGCTTTTGTGATATACCGACGTATGTACCCTAATTAGGCTGTACTTCAATAGTGCACCGCAGTATTTGATTAGTCTGTATTGATATTTGGGGGCAGTGGAGACAAGAGAGCGTGTCATATTACAAACACCGCTCCTAGAGTGTTTGGTGTTAATGGCGACTTATGGCAAATATATAATACTATAGAAATTATATGCTGTTTCATTTATTATTGTTTTCATTAATTTTTTATCAATTATGGATAATGTCTAATAAATGTATTTGTTCCATGTCTACTTATCGGCAAAAAAAATCTGACGCTCGTATTTAGACCAGGTCCATTCATTCGGAATATACTACATTTCGCAGTTATTGTGTATGTACCAAGATATTGCAGTGTTGCGGGTGACTTACTGTCAGATTTCGATGAAAACAATGTTTACGTTGTTTTTTGTTTGTTGTTGCTGTCAGTGTATAAAGACACTATTGTGTTAGAATAGTGAATAGTGTAATGAACCTCTGAAAGTAACGAATGACATGACACGATAGTCTTGACAAGCTCTCCATTTGCACCGCGTTCGACTTCATCATCAGTTGATGAATCCGATGTATTTTCGTCCTCAGACACGTATTCTGGCTCAAAATCGTAAGGTTGCACATCGTGTAACCGTCTTATCACGGGCATTTCCTCTGACTCGGTATCATGAGCGCTTAATTCTCGCATTTTCACACAAGGTATACTGTTTTGCGTTCAGTCCCAATGTAAACAAAAAATAGTTTGTTCCCAATGACATCACTTCCGGTAATTCGCGCAAGAGTTTTTCCACTTAGATTTTTTTCGATATTTTAGCAATGCCTGTTCGCCTGTTCGATTTTTATCTTTAAAAACATATTTTTACTGAACATACATCAATGGCATAGTAATAATCGTATTTATAATGATATTTAATACTTAAAAACATATCAAAAGCGGATTTGTTGATTTAGGATCAATTTCTGCTTTAAGTGACCCACCTCTAAAGTAAACACCATGAATAGAGAATGACCTCAAGTGACCCACCTCTAAAGTAAACACCATGAATAGAGATGACCTCAAGAGACCCACCTCAAAAGTAAACACCACGAATAGAGAATGACCTCAAGTGACCCACCTCTAAAGTAAATGCAATGAATAGAGAATGACCTCAAGTGACCCACCTCTAAAGTAAACACCATGCACAGAGAATGACCTCAAGTGACCCACCTCTAAAGTAAACACTATAAATAGAGAATGACCTCAAGTGACCCACCTCTAAAGTAAACACCATGAATAGAGAATGACCTCAAGTGACCCACCTCTAAAGTAAACACCATGAATAGAGAATTACCTTAAGTGACCCACCTCTAAAGTAAACACCGTGAATAGAGAATGACCTCAAATGACCCACCTCTAAAGTAAACACCATGAATAGAGATGACATCAAGAGACCCACCTCTAAAGTAAGCACCATGAATAGAGAATGACCTCAAGTGACCCACCTCTAAAGTAAACACAATGAATAGAGAATGACCTCAAGTGACCCACCTCTAAAGTAAACACCATGAATAGAGATGACCTCAAGTGATCCACCTCTAAAGTAAACACCATGAATAGAGAATGACCTCAAGTGACCCACCTCTAAAGTAAACACCATGCACAGAGAATGACCTCAAGTGACCCACCTCTAAAGTAAACACCATGAATAGAGATGACATCAAGAGACCCACCTCTAAAGTAAACATCGTGAATAGAGAATGACCTCAAATGACCCACCTCTAAAGTAAACACCATGAATAGAGATGACATCAAGAGACCCACCTCTAAAGTAAGCACCATGAATAGAGAATGACCTCAAGTGACCCACCTCTAAAGTAAACACCGTGAATAGAGAATGACCTCAAATGACCCACCTCTAAAGTAAACACCATGAATAGAGAATGACCTCAAGTTACCCACCCCTAAAGTAAACACCATGAATAGAGAATGACCTCAAGTGATCCACCTCTAAAGTAAACACCATGAATAGAGAATGACCTCAAGTGACCCACCTCTAAAGTAAACACCGTGAATAGAGAATGACCTCAAATGACCCACCTCTAAAGTAAACACCATGAATAGAGATGACATCAAGAGACCCACCTCTAAAGTAAGCACCATGAATAGAGAATGACCTCAAGTGACCCACCTCTAAAGTAAACACAATGAATAGAGAATGACCTCAAGTGACCCACCTCTAAAGTAAACACCATGAATAGAGATGACCTCAAGTGATCCACCTCTAAAGTAAACACCATGAATAGAGAATGACCTCAAGTGACCCACCTCTTAAGTAAACACCATGCACAGAGAATGACCTCAAGTGACCCACCTCTAAAGTAAACACTATAAGTAGAGAATGACCTCAAGTGACCCACCTCTAAAGTAAACACCATGAACAGAGAATGACCTCAAGTGACCCACCTCTAAAGTAAACACCATGAATAGAGAATGACCTCAAGTGACCCACCTCTAAAGTAAACACTATAAATAGAGAATGACCTCAAGTGACCCACCTCTAAAGTAAACACCATGAATAGAGAATGACCTTAAGTGACTCACCCCTAAAGTAAACACTATGAATAGAGAATGACCTCAAGTGACCCACCTCTAAAGTTAACACCATGAATAGAGAATGACCTCAAGTGACCCACCTCTGAAGTAAACACCATGAATAGAGAATGACCTCAAGTGACCCACCTCTAAAGTAAACACTATGAATAGAGAATGACCTCAAGTGACCCACCTCTAAAGTAACCACCATGAATAGAGAATGACCTGAAGTGACCCACCTCTAAAGTAAACACCATGATTAGAGAATGACCTCAAGTGACCCACCTCTAAAGTAAACACCATGAATAGAGAATGACCTCAAGAGACCCACCTCTAAAGTAAACACCATGAATAGAGAATGACCTCAAGTGACCAACCTCTAAAGTAAACACCATGAATAGAGAATGACCTCAAGTGACCCACCTCTAAAGTAAACACCATGAATAGAGAATTACCTGAAGTGACCCACCTCTAAAGTAAACACCATGAATAGAGAATTACCTCAAGTGACCCACCTCTAAAGTAAACACCATGAATAAAGATGACCTCATGAGACCCACCTCTAAAGTAAACACTATGAATAGAGAATGACCTCAAGTGACCCATCTCTAAAGTAAACACCATGAATAGAGATGACCTCATGAGACCCACCTCGAAAGTAAACACCATGAATAGAGAATTACCTCAAGTGACCCACCTCTAAAGTAAACACCATGAATAGAGATGACCTCATGAGACCCACCTCTAAAGTAAACACTATGAATGAGAATGACCTCAAGTGACCCACCTCTAAAGTAAACACCATGAATAGAGATGACCTCAAGTGACCCACCTCTAAAGTAAACACCATGAATAGAGAATGACCTCAAGTTACCCACCCCTAAAGTAAACACCATGAATAGAGAATGACCTCAAGTGATCCACCTCTAAAGTAAACACCATGAATAGAGAATGACCTCAAGTGACCCACCTCTAAAGTAAACACCGTGAATAGAGAATGACCTCAAATGACCCACCTCTAAAGTAAACACCATGAATAGAGATGACATCAAGAGACCCACCTCTAAAGTAAGCACCATGAATAGAGAATGACCTCAAGTGACCCACCTCTAAAGTAAACACAATGAATAGAGAATGACCTCAAGTGACCCACCTCTAAAGTAAACACCATGAATAGAGATGACCTCAAGTGATCCACCTCTAAAGTAAACACCATGAATAGAGAATGACCTCAAGTGACCCACCTCTTAAGTAAACACCATGCACAGAGAATGACCTCAAGTGACCCACCTCTAAAGTAAACACTATAAGTAGAGAATGACCTCAAGTGACCCACCTCTAAAGTAAACACCATGAACAGAGAATGACCTCAAGTGACCCACCTCTAAAGTAAACACCATGAATAGAGAATGACCTCAAGTGACCCACCTCTAAAGTAAACACTATAAATAGAGAATGACCTCAAGTGACCCACCTCTAAAGTAAACACCATGAATAGAGAATGACCTTAAGTGACTCACCCCTAAAGTAAACACTATGAATAGAGAATGACCTCAAGTGACCCACCTCTAAAGTTAACACCATGAATAGAGAATGACCTCAAGTGACCTACCTCTGAAGTAAACACCATGAATAGAGAATGACCTCAAGTGACCCACCTCTAAAGTAAACACTATGAATAGAGAATGACCTCAAGTGACCCACCTCTAAAGTAACCACCATGAATAGAGAATGACCTGAAGTGACCCACCTCTA
This sequence comes from Cyrtodaria siliqua, assembly GCA_037043455.1. Classification (NCBI taxonomy): domain Eukaryota; kingdom Metazoa; phylum Mollusca; class Bivalvia; order Adapedonta; family Hiatellidae; genus Cyrtodaria; species Cyrtodaria siliqua. The sequence continues at coordinate 28,164 of JAWPHD010017154.1, read as the reverse complement.
AAGTAAACACCATGATTAGAGAATGACCTCAAGTGACCCACCTCTAAAGTAAACACCATGAATAGAGAATGACCTCAAGAGACCCACCTCTAAAGTAAACACCATGAATAGAGAATGACCTCAAGTGACCAACCTCTAAAGTAAACACCATGAATAGAGAATGACCTCAAGTGACCCACCTCTAAAGTAAACACCATGAATAGAGAATTACCTGAAGTGACCCACCTCTAAAGTAAACACCATGAATAGAGAATTACCTCAAGTGACCCACCTCTAAAGTAAACACCATGAATAAAGATGACCTCATGAGACCCACCTCTAAAGTAAACACTATGAATAGAGAATGACCTCAAGTGACCCATCTCTAAAGTAAACACCATGAATAGAGATGACCTCATGAGACCCACCTCGAAAGTAAACACCATGAATAGAGAATTACCTCAAGTGACCCACCTCTAAAGTAAACACCATGAATAGAGATGACCTCATGAGACCCACCTCTAAAGTAAACACTATGAATGAGAATGACCTCAAGTGACCCACCTCTAAAGTAAACACCATGAATAGAGATGACCTCAAGTGACCCACCTCTAAAGTAAACACCATGAATAGAGAATGACCTCAAGTGACCCACCTCTAAAGTAAACACCATGAATAGAGAATGACCTCAAGAGACCCACCTCTAAAGTAAACACCATGAATAGAGATGACCTCATGAGACCCACCTCGAAAGTAAACACCATGAATAGAGAATTACCTCAAGTGACCCACCTCTAAAGTAAACACCATGAATAGAGATGACCTCATGAGACCCACCTCTAAAGTAAACACTATGAATAGAGAATGACCTCAAGTGACCCACCTCTAAAGTAAACACCATGAATAGAGATGACCTCAAGTGACCCACCTCTAAAGTAAACACCATGAATAGAGAATGACCTCAAGTGACCCACCTCTAAAGTAAACACCATGAATAGAGAATGACCTCAAGAGACCCACCTCTAAAGTAAACACCATGAATAGAGATGACCTCATGAGACCCACCTCTAAAGTAAACACCATGAATAGAGAATGACCTCAAGTGACCCACCTCTAAAGTAAACACCATGAATAGAGAATGACCTCAAGTGACCACCTCTAAAGTAAACACCATGAATAGAGAATGACCTCAAGTGACCCACCTCTAAAGTAAACACCATGAATAGAGAATGACCTCAAGTGACCCACCTCTAAAGTAAACACCATGAATAGAGAATGACCTCAAGTGACCCACCTCTAAAGTAAACACCATGAATAGAGAATGACCTCAAGTGACCCACCTCTAAAGTAACCACCATGAATAGAGAATGACCTCAAGTGACCCACCTCTAAAGTAAACACCATGAATAGAGAATGACCTCAAGTGACCCACCTCTAAAGTAAACACCATGAATAGAGAATGACCTCAAGTGACCCACCTCTAAAGTAAACACCATGAATAGAGAATGACCTCAAGTGACCCACCCCTAAAGTAAACACCATGAATAGAGAATGACCTCAAGTGACCCACCTCTAAAGTAAACACCATGAATAGAGAATGACCTCAAGTGACCCACCTCTAAAGTAAACACCATGAATAGAGAATGACCTCAAGTGACCCACCCCTAAAGTAAACACCATGAATAGAGAATGACCTCAAGTGACCCACCTCTAAAGTAAACACCATGAATAGAGAATGACCTCAAGTGACCCACCTCTAAAGTAAACACCATGAATAGAGAATGACCTCAAGTGACCCACCTCTAAAGTAAACACCATGAATAGAGAATGACCTCAAGTGACCCACCCCTAAAGTAAACACCATGAATAGAGAATGACCTCAAGTGACCCACCTCTAAAGTAAACACCATGAATAGAGAATGACCTCAAGTGACCCACCTCTAAAGTAAACACCATGAATAGAGAATGACCTCAAGTGACCCACCTCTAAAGGAAATATGATGAATATAGAGGACCAGTGTACCAGTACAACATTTTCAAATGCCTAAAGTGAGTTACAGACTAGACAATCAAATTTGCTAACTATCTATGCAAAATATTTCCAAATCCCTTATTAGTTTAGAGAATTACAATTGTGAGGTCTGAAGATGAGTGTATAATTCACTAGCATTCGCTGATGCGCTTCTGTTTTAAAAATGTTCTATGCAGTGCATTTTACAAAGGGTTGGGAGTGGGAGTTTATATGCGGCCATAAAATCAGAGATTTATCTGGTAAATATTGGTTTTACGAGAGAACAATCATTTCAATCATGTAGTCTCTCTCCTCCGATCTGCTGCATTCAAGATCTGGTCTTTAGAAACGCCCTTAAAAAGAGCCCAAGTTGGAGCTATAGCTCTTACTGAATGAGCTCTGGCCTTGTTGATGTTAGAGTGAGGAGCTATATCATAACACAAATGTAAGAGGGACGAAATCCATCTAGACATAGTTTGTGCAGAAACTGGATTATGAGGCTTAACTAAAGACCTCAGCAACATATCTGGCTGGTTAGAAGACACAGCTCTGAATGAACTTATAAAATAATGACACATAGCTCTTTTCACATCCAGTTCCTTAACTGTGAAAGCTGGAACCGTAATTTCTTTCATAAAATGTGTTGGATCATCTGCCTTGGCCAATTTAGTTGACAAAAATGTGATATTATTTGAAAGTATTCTACAATAGTTCCCAATAGCTAAGTGACTTATGTCGCTAACCCAACGAGAGGTTCACAACGCTAATAGGAACATAAATTTTAAGTGACAAGCTTAAGGGGAGCTTTGCTCAAAGGTTCAAAGGGGGCCACTTTTAATGTATCTAATACCAAGAGAAGATCCCAATCTGGGACCAGCTTCTTCTCTGGTGGTCTACTGTTGAAAATACCCTTCAAAAGTCTGATAACTTCAGGATGTTCTCCAATATTCTTACCATCCACTTGACTCAAAACATGTGACACCATAGACTTATAGACACAAATTGTCCTGTACTGTTTACCCTCGTCAAACAGAAAGGGGTCAAAATCAGATAAAAGGAAATAATAACGTTCATCACACTAAAATTTTCAACTTCACAGTTTAGCTACAATTCCACTTGGATTAGATCAAGATTTATCCTAATTTTTGGTTTATGCCCCAAAAAAGATAGTTTATCAATCCAATTAGTTTGTTTATGACTAATAACAGAGCCTACAAATGTGACGGGTGTTATGTTGACAATTTTCCCCCCATAGTTCTGCTTATCCCTTTCTATATTCTGTGCAGGTAAAATCTACTTCCTAGTAGTTGAGCACATCCTTTCAATTGAAAGAAACCACAATATGGAGAGAGTTTCCCTCGTCTCAGGATCTTACCTGTTTTAAAGGGACACTGTCCGTAAGTAAGCAGATATTGAGCATAACCAAATAACTGGCTGACTTTTATTCAGTGAAATGTATACATGAAAACATAAGGATAGACCCTAAGAAGTATGTAGGAATACATTCGTGAGTTTGAAAAAAAAAAGTTTTAATTATATGTAAATAAAGTGGGACCCACAATATTTACCTTTTCTGCGATCACGTTACTTCCATTAGCGCATTAGGTTTTCACCACAGTATGTATTGCGAAATATGTATAGCCCGCTTAGCTCAGTCGGGAGCGGTATCGACCACTTTACGCTCATGCACACTATTATTACGGTGAGTGTAGTTTTAGTTTGGGCTGCGAGTTCAAACGCACAAAGCGGATTTACTTTTTTTTGTACCGCGATTGAATGCCGTTAATCTTGCTTTTAATTAGTAAATATTCAATAATGTTTAGTGTGTAATGTTTGCGAACATAATTATTGTGTGTTTTATAAGCTAAAAGTTACGGACAGTGTCCCTTTAAAGTGACGGGCGTTACTGGTTTTTACCCCCCACTTTTTCTTTTTTTCCATTTCCATATTAGACTTTTCAATACTTTTCATACAATATTACAAAACTGCAGTAATTATTTATTGAGTACATTATTACCAGGATAAAATAAACTCATTTGATGCAACTCTTTATCCAAAAAGAGTGGAAGTTATATGTTTGACAATTTGACAATTACAAGAAAGTGACGGTCGTTATGTGTGACACTGTCTATTCATTGTCAATTTCTGAATATAAAATGGGATCCGTTTGCATATATATATTGTTACCTAAAAAATGTACGATCAACTGTTCAGATCAGAATTTTTGTTGGAGCTTTAATAATGCTGATTACTTTGAACAACCCAGTGCGCGATCGGCAATTATGTTTGAGCTTTGCGTACTAACCTCGTTACTATCCGCTCCTTTGTCAAAATGTCTCTTCCGTGACAATACTGACATGGGAAAACACTATGTGCAAAGCAGAAAATAGTTTACAGTACATTTTCATTGTAGTTTTTGGTAAATAGTTGCAAATTACAATCACTTTATTGGTCACCAGTACGTATACTTGATTTTTTGAAATCTTACTGAGTGCTTGTGACGGACGTTATGGTGAAAAATGTGTTGACCGACAAATTGTACTCATCATGCTTTCCTCTTTATTGGCTGTGTACACTTGAATTGATAAAGTAGTTCACAAATAGCCTCATTATGAATAAATATTAATGTGGTAAATGTATGTGTACTTGACTCGCGTGTCTGCTAGACGATCACATACGATCATATACGGCTGTTTTTAGCTCTACTGGCCGAAGGCCAGCAGAGCTTATGGGATGCTGAGTTGTCCGTCGTCCGTCTGTTAACTTTTGCCTTGTGAACACTCTAGGGCCTTCATTATTAATTGAATCTTTATGAAACTTTGCCAGTGTCTTCATATCAATGAAAGCTCCAACAAGTTCGAAAACCAGCCGGATCAGATACATTTCACCGGAGTTACGGCCCTTGTTTTGCTGAAAAATGCCATATTAAGCGTTGTGAACACTCTAGCACCTTCGTTTATTATTTGTTCTTTACCAAACTTGCACAGATTGTTAATATCAATGAAAGCTCGGACAAGTTCGAAAACCAGCCAAATCGGATCAGTAACACCAGAGTTATGGCCCTTGTTTTTTTCTGAAAAATGCCATTTTCTGCCTTATGAACACTCTTGCACATTCATTTATTATTTAATCTCTACCAAACTTGCACAGATTGTTAATATCAATGAAAGCTCAAACAAGTTTGAAAACCAGCTAAATCGGATCAGTAACACCGGAGTTATGGCACTTGTTTGTTCTGAAAAATGCTATTTTCTGCCTTGTGAACACTCTAGGGCCTTCAATATTTATCGTGGTGCCACTGAGTTCCATCGGTGTGTTCTTGGGCAAGACACTTTACCTTAGCCTCGTCCGTCGGATGGGGACGTAAACCGGGCGGTCCCGTGATCGGTCTATCCTCCGTGCACGTTAAAGAACCATAGGAATCTATTCGATAATAAGAGTAGGGCAGGTTCCCGGATTCCTATGTATACTTCCCCTCTCTCTGGGGTGGCTCTAAATAACCTATACTGTGTTGATGAGCCGTTAAACAACATTCAATTCAATTCAATATTTATCGGACCTTTACTTAACTTTGCCAGTGTCTTTATATCAATGAAAGCTCGGACAAGTACGAAAACCGGCAAGATCAAAATAATTCCACCGGAGTTATGGCCCTTGTTTTGCTGAAAAATGCCATATTAAGCCTTGTGAACACTCTAGCACCTTCATTTATTATTTGATATTTACCAAACTTGCACAGATTGTTAATATCAATGAAAGCTCGGAAAACTTCGAAAACCAGCTAGATCGGACCATTAACAGCGGAGTTATTGCCCTTGATTTAGTTAAAAATGCTATATTTTGCCTCATTAAGATGATAGGGCCTTCATCTTTCATCCAATCTTTACCAAACTTTACCAGATTGTTTATATAAATGAGAGCTAGGACAAGTTCGAAAACTAGCTAGATCGAACCATTAACAGCGGAGTTAGTTAAAAATGCTATATTTGGCCTCGTTAAGACGATAGGGCCTTTATCTTTCATTCGATCTTTACCAAACTTTACCAGATTTATATAAAGAAACCTCGGACACTTCGAAGATCAGCCAGATCGGACCAGTAACAGCGGAGTTATGGCCCTTGATTTAGTTAAACATGCTATATTTTGCCTCGTTAATTCGATAGGGCCTTCATCTTTCATCTGATCTTTACGAAACTTTACCTGATTGTTTTTTATTTCAATGACAGCTCAGACAATTTCGAAAATCAGCCAGATCGGACCAGTAACAGATGAGTTATGGCCCTTGATTTAGTTAAAACTGCTATATTTTGCCTCGTAAATTTGATAGGGCCTTCATCTTTCATCTGATCTTTACAAAACTTTAACTGACTGTTTGTATCAATGACAGCTCAGATAATTTCGAAAACCAGCCACATCGAACCAGTACAGATGAGTTATGGCCCTTGATTTAGTTAAAAATGCTATATTTTGCCTCGTTAAGATGATAGGGCCTTCCTTTTTCATGCGATCTTTATGAAACTTTACTAGATTGTTAATATCAATGACGGCTCTGTCAAGTTTTAAAACCAACCAGATCGAACCAGTAACAGTGGAGTTATGGTACTTGATTTAGTTAAAAATCCTATATTTTGCCTCATTAAGACGATAAGGCCTTCATCTTTCATCCGATCTTTAAGAAACTTTACCAGATTGTTAATATCAATGAAAGCTTGGACAAGTTCGAAAAACATCCAGATTGGACCATTTACATCGGAGTCATGGCCCTTGATTTTCTGAAATATGCTAGATCTTGGCCTCATTAAGACGAAAGGGCCTTCATTTGGTCGGATTTCATTGAAACTTTGCAGGGATGATCAGTACCAAGCCTAGTTGTACATAGTCACCGTGTTCCAGTTGAATGATTTTGGCGGAGTTATGGCCCTTTAAAGGTTTTAATACACAAACTTTGTTCTGATCTACTTCTCCTGAACCCCTCGCCAGATTTCAATGAAACTTTGCTGGGATGATCAGCACAAAGCCTAGTTGTGCATGTCATCGTCGCGTTCCGGTTTACAGATATTTGGCAGAGTTCTGGCCCTTTAAAGGATTTTGATACCACAATTTTTTCTGGGCTAGTTCTCCTGAACCCCTGGCTGGATACAGACGAAACTTGACAAGGATGATAAGTATCAAGCCTAGTTGTGCATATCATCGCCATATTTCGGTTGAATGATTTTTGGCAGAGTTGTGACCCTTTAAATGTTTTAATACACAAACTTTGTCCAGATTAGTCTCTTCTGAACTCTTTGCCAGATTTCAGCGAATCTTGGCGAGGATGATCAGTACTAAGCCTAGTTGCACCTGTCATTGCCATGTTCTGGTTGAATTTTGAAAGACTTACGGCCCCTTATACATAAACTTTATCTTGGGCCTCTTGTTTTATTTATAAAAGTACTCCGCATGAGTAAAACAAATATTTATATAAAAAGTGTATGCTCTTTCATTACTTCGACGAAAAAAACTGCAGGCTCGAGAAGTGACGCACTATAGTAATATTCGGTTGAAAACATAGACAATCATTTTGACAGACAGCATAACTACCGCTACGCATTTTTCTTAGTATTTTTTTTCTACTTTATATTGCAAAAAATATCATTACAATCACATGATTAAGTAGGACAACCATTGTAATTGAAAATTAAAATAAAAACGTTCTCCCTTTGTGAAAAACAACTATGTTTGAGACTCGTTTGACATAGCACCTCAACCACACCTCGTAAGGAGGCTCTAAAACTTGACATTTTCGGACAATGTTGGAGAAATTTCATACAAGTACCGAAACTATTAATATCTAATTAACTCTGGTATCTCCTTGCCATAAATAATAGGTCAACACATAGCAACTGGATGTTTTTATTCAATACATCGAAGAAATATTTACAGAAAAAGTGACGGAGGTTATTATTTCCATTTATCTGATTATGACCCAAAGGCGAGAAAATTCAATGCATCACTTAAAGATGCATTAAGGGGATCAATATCCCGTTCAAGGCACTAGCTTCGAAAGACTCTGTAACTGTGATGCATACACCCTCTCTGTACCAGATCTACAGGCTGCCGACATAAGTTTGCTAGCCGATCCCGAAACTCCAACACATCTGACTCTTTTCCTGAAAGAGGCCAAACTGCCAGTTTCAGAAACTCTGGGTCTGGATGGTAGCATCTTTCCCGGCATCTTATGCAAGTTGGGAGCTACTGGGAGTGCTGCTGGGTAATCCATCAGGCTCTGGAATATTGATGGGAACCAAGGTCTTCTCGGCCACCTTGGGGCCACAAGTAAAATCTGGCACTGAAATTTCTTCAAGTGACAAAAGAACCGGGGTATAAAGACAGCTGGTGGATAAGCATAACCCACTTTCCAAGAACAATATACTGGAAGTTTGTGATTCTTGTCGGACGCAAACAGGTCCACATGAGGTCTGTAAAAAGTCCTGAAGATTGTTTCTTTTACCTCCGACTCAGAGACCACTCTGTTTGAATGATGTTGGATTTCACATTGTTTACTCCCGCTATATGAGCTGCTACTAGCCATATCTCCTGACTGACCGCCAAGTTCCACAAATCCAAGGTCAGTCTGAAAAGAAGGGGAGAAACTGTCCCTCCCTGTCGGTTGATGTACTGGACTACCGACACATTGTCTGAGCATATCAGCACTGTCTGATTCTTCCAATGACAACTCCACAACTGGAAGGCATTTAACACCGCTTTCATCTCCAAAACATTTATATGAAGTTTGGACTCCTCTGTCGACCTGGGACACTTGGTCCTGCCAATGGGCACCCCACCCTGTCTTGGAGGCACCTGTCAACAGAGCCCGGTCCCCTACTCGGGGGCAAATTGGCCCCCCGTCTTGCCAACGACTCGGATCCCTCCACCAGTGGATGTCGCTGAGGGCACTGGTATCGAGGTGAATAAGAAGATTCAAAGCATCCTTCCTCGGACGCCACTGTCTCAGGAGACAGAAGTGCAACCCTCTCATATGCAGCCGAGTAAGTGGTGTCACATCTATCAGGGAAGACCTGTGACCCAGAACTTGCAACAGTGACCTCGCCTGAATCACTACTGTTCCGAATAAAGTGTCTAACAACTGGGTCAGTGCTAAAACTCGAGGTGTGCTGGATCCCAGCGTACCAAGGACTGTAATGAAACGGCTCCCGATAAAGGTGAAATCCTGAGAAGGAACTTTCTGCGACTTCTCTTGAGAAATGATCCAACCCAACCTGGTCAGCATCCGCCAAACAAGCTTGGTGTCCTTCACTAGGGCTTTTGGGGACTGGTCTAACTGCAAACCGTCGTCTTAAGTAAAACATTTTCTTCATACCCAAAGAATGCATATACTCTATGACTGGGGCTAGAACCTTGCAGAACACCCTCGGTGCCGATGACAGTCCAAAAGGGAGCGATCTGTACTGGTAGTGATTGCCCTGATACTCGAAGCGTAGGTATTTCTGATGACCTCTGCGAATAGGAATATGGTAATAAGCATCTTTTAGATCCAGAGACGTGGAGTAATCTTTTGGATGGATTGCTAGTTTCACTGTTTGTAGGGAGTCGAGCCTGTAACCTTTGCGGGGTTGACTAAATGATTGAAAGGTTTTAGATTTAGAATGGGTCGAAAACCCTCTGGTTTCTTTGGAACCACAAAGAAGGTGTTGTAAAACCCCTGACCTACTTCTTCTGGGGGAACTGGAAGAATAACATTTTTGAAGAGAAGACTGTTGTTCTCTGATGAAAGAGCTTCCGCTGCCAACGGGTTCCCTGGTACTGGTGTATGACGGAACACATCGACGCTTGGAGGCTGAGAGGTGAACTCGATTGCATAGCCTTCCCCTATAACCTCCAAAACTCACCGGTTTGATGTTATTACTTCCCACTCCCTCAGAAAAAGCTGTAATCTGCCTCCCACAACTGGGGTGGACTCCTTCTCTGGATATTGATTGCTATTGATGAAAAGAATCATTGGGTGGCAAAGGGCCACGAAAACTACTATGTTTTTGCCCTCCCTTTTGAGGGGTATTAAAGGGACGACCTATAGCCGGTGTCTTATTGGTGGCTTTCTTTGGAAAGGAAACAAGAGGCTTAAATCTTTAAGGCTGAGTGTCAACGGATTGAAACGATGAAGTAGCAGTTGCAGCTGGACGCTTAAACGGCTGCTTACTCCCTGTTGAACAAGAGCCAACGAGGGTTTCAGCACTTCTGTTCTGAAGGTATTGTGACCTTGTTTTCTTCTATGACATCTTGGATTCCTTCCCCAAACAACCAACGCGGGTCCAATGGCATCCGAGTTAGGTCGGACTCAAAGGCTGTGGAGTCTAGATTACTACCCAAAATGACATTCGAACGTCTAGCCAGATGCTGAAGAGCGAATGCCCTACCCATCTGATCCAGAACATACTGGGATGCCTGAAATGCCTCCGTCAGGGTAGCTTTTGACCTAGCTGGCTAAAACTTGTCCAAAGGCATGTCTAAAACCAACATAACCTTGCCTAATCCCTGTTGTAAGGCTAAGCATGCTGCCATGCCGGTCCGCAACGCTTTCTGCACATATGAATGGGATCGGTCAAACAACACTCCTTCCTAGATAAGTTAAAGCCACGAAAGGCATGATTCTTTGCTTCTTGAGCCTTAAAGAAGAGAGGGTCTACTGCTGGGACACTCAAAAACTCCAGGATGTAGCAGAATGTAATGGGTACTTGGAAACCCTAAAATCCCGCTGAGCCTTCAATCGAGAAGGGTCCTTCGCACACATGGTTCCTTCAGGGAGAAGGTCTGAGACCTGTCTAGGCACAAACGTGGCGCATCTTCTTCCAGCAGGCCTTGAATGACGGCATCAGAACCAAATGCCTGAAAGAGTTGAGACTCCCTTAGCACTGGGTTTAACTGCCCGGTCTAGACGCTTCCTGTATAAGGAAGAAACAGAAGCCTTGTGCTGTTCTGGTACAGCCTGCAAAGCATCTGGGGTGTCAGCCTCAGGAGGATTCTCGACTGGAGGCTTGGTCGCAAACAGACGAGTTAACTTTTTTTTTTTAGGTGGTGCTTCAATAACCACAGACACATCCTCAAAGAGATTATCCCTATCTGGGGCATACAGGGACAGGGTGTCTATCTGTTCCCTTTTACCACCTCATACACTATCAGTCGTGTTTGATGCCGATGCACCAGACTTACCCGGCGTTTCCCCACCCATAGACTGAGCAATACTTCTTCTACCTGAAGATGGGGGCAACCCTTGATTGGGGAAATATGGGTAATACCCAGGGTAGCCATAACCTGGGGCCATGGGAAAGGGCACAGGAGGAAACGGCGGAAGAGCCGGCATAAAATCATTGCCAACACCAGGTGGGTGGGGTATGTTTCCCGAACCAAACAGACGCGGATCGAAGCCGGAACATTGAGATCCGAGACGATCTCCGGGAAGCCCGGCTAGTCCCCGAACTGGGACATCACTAAGCCTCGATCTGGGCAATCTTCATCCCGATCAACCATGCCGAAATCACGTGGTCGCGGGGAGGACTTCCCCGAATCGCGAACAATTCTCGGTCTTTTCGGTGACCCACTTCTCTCTTCGTGGGTGCCATCCATTCTGGATGATGATGATACTTATAACCTGCACCCAAAAAAAACTATAAAAGACGATCTTCTTTAGTAAATTTGCGAGAAAACTACACAGAATTTATCAAACAGCTTATGAATTTGGCGTTACAGGAAATATGCCTTTGCGCAAGCGCATACTGGGTGAGTCGCAGGGGATAGTTCTTTATTTTCCTGTATCGTTCATTGGCAACACAAACTCATAGGTAATTCGAGGTGAGTATCACATGATTGGATTGAAGTAAAACAGGCTTATAACAAATTCCTGGGGGCCTCAAGAATGGCTATATCCGATTTTACTCTATCCGTAATTTTTTATATGAAACAAAGAAGGAGCTGGCTGGAGAATTGAAGAAAAAAAATCGCTATGACCGATAATTTGCTCTAACTGAGTTCACTATATCCGTAATTTTTCATATGAAGCAAAAAAGGAATGGCCGCGGAATTGAAAACATTTTTTTGCTACAACCGAGAATTTGCTATAAGTGGGTTTAATTGTAGTGAGAACTTGTAGAACTAGTCTGGGAATCTTACATTAATACTTGTCCAAACAAGTTTCCAATAAACATTAATTTATGAAACAAGTTCAGCGAATATGATTCAGAATGAGTTTCTTGTTAAAATAAATATTACTGATTGAGTTTCATAAAATTAATAATAACTGATTGCGGAATATAATTGTTTTGTATTATTATAAAATTATATTCTTCAATTATCGGTGAAAAAGTGTGAAAAGTTCATGGTGAACATCGATATGAAATTAATAGAATACAGGCATAGAAACATTTCTTTCTGAATCATTCTTTTAAAGAGACATACGAGGCCAAAGCTGATTGGATGGTTGTATGTATACATCTGTTCTTGGGGGATTGCCCAGTAAGTGTAAAATTATATGGCTTTACGGTGGGGATCTATTTGTCTGTTCATGCTCAGTGTATAACTGTGGTTTCAGTGAAGAAAATCTTTTAAGGTTTTTCCCTATAAGTATCTAAATTTGACCCTATGGTCTTCATTTGAACAAACTTGATAGAGGACCATAAGCTTATGGTATATGCAAAATATTAGACCTCTAGCTCATGTAGTTTCAGAGAAGAAGACTTTTAAAGATTTTCCTACATAACTCTTATAAATCTATGACACCCAGTGCGAGGCTAAATTTGACCAGTTTCACCATTTCAACAAAATTGGTAAAGGACATGCAATATATGAGCGATTTATAACTTGTGGTCTCAAAGAAGATTTTTTATATTGTTCTCCATAAAAGTATATGTAAAACGAGTGACCCTGGGGCGGGGCCTAATTTTACGACGAAGTCGCCAATTTACTTGATAGAGGATGTTAAGCTAATGGTAAATGCATAAAATTTAACCTCTAGCTCATGTTAATATATGCGAGCTTTGTGGTTTTAGAGAAGAGATTTTTCAGGTTTTTCCCTATGTAAGTGTACCTCCTGGGGTGGAGCTAAATTTGACATCAGGGTCACCATTTGAACAAACTTGGTAGAGGACCATAAGCCTATGGCAAATGCAAAACATTGAACCTCCGGCTCTTGTAGTTTCAGGGAAGATTTTTTAGTTTTCCCTATGTAAGTCGATGTAAAACATGTGACCCCTGGGCGGGGCCAAATGTGACCCCAGGGTTAACTTTTGAACAAAGTCGGCAAAGGAACATAAGCATGTAGTAAATTAAAAATTATTAAACCCTTTGGCTCTGTTAGTTTCAGAGAAGAAGTTTCTTTTAAGTTTTTCCAATTTTAGTCTATGTAAAACTGTGAATAACTGTCCGTTAAAAATGGTGACATTCGACAAGTCAAAGTCTAGTAAAAATAATTTCTTTTGCAAAGAATAATATTCAATATTTCAACAGGTTATTTCTATTTAACAAATTATAAGACGATTCATTACATGTAGAACAACATTTGGAACCATCTCATAAAATAAACATCATTTTAGATAGAGCCAGCCTTCTTTGGGTTTGAGTAAACATATGTTTAATATGTCAATATTATTGTAAACATTAAAAGAGATTATTTTGCGAAACTTGATTAATACAAAAGAAGCACAGAGTTGCTTGCAGTTTTTTGATCAGTTGAACATGTCTTCTTAAACCCGAATGAATTCGGTTATATTTTGGGTTGTATGCTGGTTATGTTTATAACTATTTGTAAATTGAACTAATCAATGAATTTGAATATGAAATTGAAATAAGAAATATTTTGCAAATATTGAATATCACTAAATCCTTCGTTATAGAGAACTAAACAACAGGTGGCAGCTCCTAAATGTGTGTTTTAGTTTTCTTATATCAATAATATTAAATCCTAAGAAAACTAGATCAATATCTAAACTATTGTCTGGGGCATTCTTAAATCAAGAGCAACTGAGCAGAGCAATTGAGATAAACTTGTAGACTCAGTCTGGAGTGATGTCTATAAGAAAATAATCACAGCAGAGCAATTGAGATAAACTTGTAGACTCGGTCTGATGTGTCTGTCCATGGGATATTATCAAACAGAGCAACTGAGATAAACTTGTAGACTCAGTCGGATGTGTTTGTTCATAGGGATATTATCAAAGCAGAGCAAATGAGATAAACTTATAGACTCGGTCTTATGTGTTTGTCCATGGGGATATTATCAAAGCAGAGAAATTGAGATAAAAATGTAGACTCTGTCTGATGTGTCTGTCCATGGGGATATTATCAAAGCAGAGAAATTGAGATAAAAATGTAGACTCTGTCTGATGTGTCTGTCCATGGGGATATTATCAAAGCAGAGCAATTGAGATAAACTTGTAGACTCAGTCCATGGAAAAACTACCAATGGAGAGTGCACTAGTATATATAGCATTTGGGGTCTGGAATGAATTAAGGACTGTATATAAATTTATATAGTTGAACAACACCGTATCCAGATATCAAATATTTCTTTTAAAACAATTGTAAAAATTATTAAATACCTTAAGGAGGAAGTTTTATATATTTTTCACAATGAATGATTCAACCTATTAAATAACAAATTAAACACTGCCAATAATCAAGCTTTACAAACAAAGAATTGGAAGGATATTTATGCCAACATGTTCAAAGATAAATGAATACAATAAATTGTCATATAAATACAGAGTCTACCTGCCATATCTCACATAACCTGAGAGAATAATATCAACAGAGAAATATCACAAATTCTGATTTTAAAATTTAAATATTTGAAGATCTGTATTTTAAATATTCAACAAACAATTACATAAGGGAAATATTATAGCAACTAAATGGGAACCGCAGCAGGCAAGCCAGAGAAGCCAGCATCTAGAAGTGAGGATGCCGGAGTGGAAGTAAATAAAGACGCAGACTCAGTACCTGGGAGGAAGTCATCCAGTACAGCAGAGGTAAATAGAGATGCAGACTCGGTATCTTGGAGGAAGTCATCCAGTACAGCAGAAGTAAATAGAAACGCAGACTCGGTACCTGGGAGGAAGTCATCCAGTACAGCAGAGGTAAATAGAGATGCAGACTCAGTATCTTGGAGGAAGTCATCCAGTACAGCAGAAGTAAATAGAAACGCAGACTCGGTACCTGGGAGGAAGTCATTAAAGCCCAGCACATCTGTCATTAAAGGATCTGATAAAATGTTGGATTTGTATGCCGCCAGTTCAGAGGAAGTGTTTGATTGGTTCTGCCAGCCGTGTGACACTGTAGGGCAACATGTGGAAGCCATGGGATTCTGTAACGACTGTGCAGAATATCTATGTAAGACCTGCTACTCATCTCATCGTAAGCCAAAACCATCGAGGGACCACTTACTGCTACTGCTAGATAACAAGCAAATGCCAAAATCCAAGACACCTTCTTCTATATCTCCACCTTCAACTCAGCCCAGACAGGATAATGGAAATATGTCAAAATCAAACCATTGTATACCAGAAGCATCCCTATCTTCAACTCAGCCCAGACGGGATCCCGGAGCACTGAGAGCCAGCCTCGTAGGCAGCATCAATGTAAAGGCAGACAATGACCAGGAGGACTGCTGGATACTTGGGTGTGTCATTCTGGGCACTGGCAACCTAGTTGTGGTGGATTATAAGAACAAATCTGTCAAACTGATTGATGTTACACGAGGCAAGATGATTTCTGTTGTGGGTCTGTCAGAGGCACCATGGGCTATAACAGAGGCAGGCAGTGGGCAGGTAGCAATAACATTACCTTTAAGTGTTATTATTCAGCTAATGTCAGTTGTCAGCAGTACCCTTACCCCTCTCAGGCAGATACAAGTGAACGGTACCTGTAATGGTATTGTATATAATAAAGGGAGATTAATAGTCTTATTCATAAAGCCAGGAAGAGTTGATATTATTGACATGCAGGGTGTTGTACTAAGGACTATACAGGAGTATACCAATGGTGCCCGGTTGTTTAGTGACTTGCCATGGTACCTAGCCATCAGTCCTGATGGAGCTACTATATACATATCTGACTATAACAATCACACAGTGACCAGCGTGACAACAGACGGTCAGGTTAAGGCTAAGTACACGGATGATCAGCTGAGATATCCTTGTGGACTGACTGTGGCCCCAGATGGGACGGTGTGTATGTGTGATCCGGTGTCCATCAACATTTACCAACTTACAGCTGACCTGACCAAGATACAGGTCATACTGAGTAAGGGAGATGGATTGGACCGGCCAGTGTCAATAAGTTACAGTGACCAGGACAGTAAGCTGTATGTTGGCAGTAAACACAGAAACAGTATCCAAGTGTTTCACCTACAGTAAATAACTGTACAAAAAACATGAAATAGATTCAAACATTAAATAATCAGTCCAGGGTGATGTACCAGTGATGTAGACAGTGAACTGAATGTTGGCAGGGAATCACTCTCATTAAGTATATTAATGTTTTATAATCCAGATAAAATTAATCAACAATTACTAAACAAACAGTGAAGAGGATGACTAGTTTCAGGAATATAACAATAAATAACTGGAACATTTTTTTTATTTCAAGGCAGGAATCAAATGAATAAAATGTATTGTGGACATATGTTTTATTTTTATTTGTGAGATGTGCCATATAATATTGTGGATATATTTTTATTTGTTGGATGTGCCATATAATATTGTGGGTATATTTTTACTTGTGGGATGTGTGGATATATTTTTATTTGTGGGATGTGCCATATAATATTGTGGATATATTTTTATTTGTGAGATGTGCAATATAATATTGTGGGTATATTTTTATTTGTGGGATGTGTGGGATGTACCGTATAATATTGTGGATATGTTTTTATTTGTGGGATGTACCATATAATATTGTGGGTATATTTTTATATGTGGAATATACCATATAATATTGTGGATATATTTTTATTTGTTGGATATACCATATAATATTGTGGATATATATTTTTTTTGTGGGATATACCATATAATAGTGTGGATATTTTTTTTTTTGTGGGATATACCATATAATATAGTGGATATATTTTTGAATTGTATTATAACTGAAATTAGGCCAGAGTTTTTTATTTTTTGGTTTCATCGATTTTTTCATAAAAAGGTTCCAAAGAGGGAGGAGAAAAAAAGAGTAAAGCTTTTTAAGTATGTATGTTGAAATGCAGTTGTTATGTCGTAAAGCATAAAACTGACCTTATCAAACCTATACCAATATTATCCTCTGATTTAACAATGAATTCTTTTAAACATGATCATAATATGGTTGTTTAAAAAGCAGACAGCAATACACATACCAGATGCTTTTTTTACCAAATTGTTTAAATTTTTGAGAGAAAAACACACATTTATTTATTTAAATTATAATAATCTAATTAATATTTTTTTATTTTTTTTTTCTTCTTCATTTTTTCAAATTTTTACTAAAAGTACACTCAGAGGTTCGGAGAACTGAAAATAAAAAAACACTCTTATCTGTGTAATATGCTATTCAATAATATGATATATTTTTTACTGAAATTATTATATTGAACAAGATGCGATATATTCTACTTATTATTTTTGACAAATTATTTGTGATAAATTTGATTTATTACATATTTTTTACAATTGTTCTTATAAATCACATAACTTGCTCTGTGAGAATTTGTAACCATGACATAAATATCTTAATACACTAGTGTAATAAATATCCTAATCAAGGCCAAATCATCGCTCGGTCTTTTTCGTTGAAATTCACTGTGCAATTGCATTTCTGTAACCGTTAAAAAAACGGCATTACAGAAATCGATGCGGCAGTATTGACTGCTTGGTGTAGTATGGAGAAACCGAAGCAACATAGGACGGCATATATTTCTATCATAACCAAACTACAACATGCATTATTTGGAGACTATCAGAAGGGCCCAATACAGATGCTTAACTATTTCCATGCTTTATTGTTTCTAACACAACCAATATAAAACGCTTTATTGTTTCTACCATAACCAATATAAAACTTCCACAACCAGGGTTACCTTATTGGAAGGCCAAATTCAAGGACTTTTCAAGGACTTTCAAGGACCGTTTTTTCCAAAATTCAAGGACTAATATTCGTGCAATGTAATGCCCAAAACAGCAGCAAATATTCTAGGAATGCACAACAAAAAGCCATTTTTGGGATGAACAGCAAAAATCCAGAATTTAAGGACTTTCAAGTATCTTATCAGATTTTCAAGCACTTTCCAGGCCTTGAATGTTGTTTTTTTCAAATTGAAGTACTTTCAAGGATTTCAAGGACCCGTGGGAACCCTGCACAACTCTAAGATGGAACCAGAACAATTGCTTCATTATTTCTACCATTATCAATACATGACATGCATAACTATAACCGGACTAGAAATTAATATTTTTAGTTTACTACACTACCGGGCTAGTAGTTACCAGTTTAGTAATTACTAGACTGCTACAAGACCACCAGTTTAGTAGTTACTAGACTGGTACCAGACCAATGGTCTAGTAGTTGCTAGACTGATACCAGACCACTGGTCTAGTAGTTACTAGACTGGTACCAGACCACCGGTCTAGTAGTTACTAGACTGGTACCGGACCATTGACCACCGGTCTAGTAACTACTAGACTGGTACTGACCACCGGTCTAGTAGTTGGGTAAAATCACTAGATACTAGCCCAATATAATATTCCGCAAAAAAGTCTATTTAATTAAAGTGTTTCAATTTCTTTTCATGAGTTTTAAATGCATTTTGAAGGTACCTCCACCTTTCTGATGTATGCAAGGTTATCCAAGCACATGAAAGCATTTTAATCAAGACTTTGCTAAAACAAGAGGCCCAAGAGGGTCTGTGGACGCTCTACTGGCTAACATGGTTCTTATAACATCAATGAAGCGAGTGACTGCCATTTACGTTTTTTTGAAAGTTTAGGCCAAAAAACAGCTTTTTGACTAAATCAAGGGCCATAACTAAACAATCTGGTAAAGATCAGATGAAAAATGAAGGCCCTACCGTATTAATGAGACAAAATATAGCATTTTTAACTAAATCAAGAGCCATAACTCCTCTGTTACTGGTCCGACTGGTCCAACATAGAGTTAAAAAAAAATATTAAAAAAAATATAATAATTTCAAAATAGAAGTTATTTTGGTCAGACTTATCTACTTTAATTAACAGCACATGTACTAACATAGTGACTAACTGGTCAGACTCAGATATTATATTAGGAAATACTAAATTTGATAATATCCTTAATAAAATTCTAATATTAGGAAAATACCATATATTTTTTCAAAAACAAAATAATTCTACACCATCCATACATGTGATACCTCACGGCGTGAGATGAAATCTCACGGAATTCTAACCCTCCTCCCGGCCCCACGGAATTGTGTGAAAAACTCCCGTAAAATTGCTAAAATCGATTTTTCGAAAATCCTTTGTTTGGTAGTTGCTTCTAAAAATAGAATGAATTCAAGAACAACAACTCCTACGAAATTTCGTATTTCGTACTCAATTAGATTCGTACTATTTTACATTGTACTCAATTTGATTCATACTATCGGTTATTTTCCAGAGAGGAAGTTATTAGGCAGTCAACCGTGCAGACGTCTTTTGTACGGCCGTTTTTGAAAAATCGCGGCCAATATTTGGTGGTGTGGGTGGGGGGAAAAAAAAAAAAAAAAAAAATTTAAACTCTTACTTTTTCAATATTTTTATGTTTTTTAAGTACGAAAATATAACAACAAACTTTAAAAGGAGACTGTCTGTAAGTATTACAGCAGATTATTGAGCATAGCCAAATAACAGCGAAATGTTTATCATTGGTTATTAAATAAAATATTGTTTAAAAACGGTTTTTATTCATTCTTGTTATCTCCCCTGATATCAATGAAGAAACTTGTTTAAAAGTGTTTTTTTAGATATTCGTTTATGGAATTTGGGTATAAAATACTGCTCGCACGCTAAAAATAGTCCGCAAAAAACCTCCCAGATTTTTGCATGAATCTCCCTTAAAAAAATCACTAAACTCCCAGATTGAGGTCCTGAAAGTATCACATGTATGACCATCCTGCCTCAACTTTATTTACTATTTAAAATCAGTTTATAAAACTGAAAATTTCATTGCTTATACAAACTCAAAAGATACATACTTTCATAAAATATGGAACCGATATGAAAATATTGTCGCCGAACCTTAACACTACTATTTGCTACTATAGCAATTGCTATAAATTGCTATAAATATCATAAACTACATCTACTGTTTACCCTTCGATTATATTTGTCCAAATGTCAAGTTACTCAACTTTATAGATATGTGTCTTCTTTCGAGTATGAAACATGTCATCTTTTTCTGCCAAAAACTTTTTTCTAAATTTTTTCATAACTTATGGAACACGTTTATGTAACAAGAGGTATGACAAGCATTTGCAGTTTTAAAACTAGTCATTCTTCAATTGCTTTATTTGATAAGTCGATGCTTGTTATTGCCCCTTGGTAATCTACATCATGATGTAAAGTTTAGCATACAATTGTAATACAAATAAAATATGTACATATCTCATGCCAATATGCTTTAAACCATACATAAACATAGTCTTATATTATTCAATACATTTGTAAAAACTTTGTATTTATTACTTGGTCATGAACGGGAGATACATTTGTAATGCAAGAACTACAGATAAGCTGAGTATTTAAATATTTAACTGGCATTCGTCCTGCAAATTTCATTTTATGAAGCTTGCTCAGACTCTGTCACTCTTCCCTCATTCTAAATCCGATGGAAAAATACTCATTACAGACAAAAGATGGTAATAGTTCTATTATGAACAAGACAATGTCTTACATGTTATCTCCCCTTACAAAAGATAAAAAAGAACACATTGTCTTTAAACTAAATAGAACTAACAATGAAAGGTAATTATATTTAAGATATGGTATACAACTATCAAATGGTATACAACTATCAATTGATATTTTAACAATAACAATGTTTTTGGAATTAAAGTTCTCAAACACAGATCACCCACTCATGACCTCAAGAATAGATAAAAAGAAAAAATCCCCAATTAATAACTTTTCTACACATTATATCTGAATTTGTTTCACTGTTATCTTGTCTATAATTGTATGCATAATATATTGTAAGGTGCATAGAAGGATGGTCCTCCCCGACCCTTGTGCACCTATGACGGGGAGAATAAACGGACCACCACTTTGATGATCGAAATTCAAAAAAAAAAAATAAAAATAAAAAAAAATAAAAATAAAAATTCAAAAAAAACGGATTTTAAACTTTGATCTCTTAGTGTAACCTTGACCTTGGAGTCACGGACATGGATTTTGTGCGTGACACGTCGTCTTGTTGTGGTGAGCAATTAATTGTGCGAAGTTATTTGAAAATCCATCCATTATTGTCAGAGTTATGAAGCGGACACGAGTGTACAGATGAACGGATTTTGACCTTTGATCTCTAAGTGTGACCTTGACCTTGGAGCCACGGACCTGGATTTTATGCGCGACACGTCGTCTTGTTGTGGTGAGCAATTGTGCGAAGTTATTTGAAAATCCATCCATTATTGTCAAGAGTTATGAAGCGGACACGAGTGTATAGACGAACGGATTTTGACCTTTGACCTCTAAGTGTGACCTTGACTTTGGAGACACAGACCTGGTTTTTGTGCGCGACACGTCGTCTTGTTGTGGTGAGCAATTGTGCGAAGTTATTTGAAAATCCGTCGATTATTGTCTGAGTTATGAAGAGGACACGATTGTACATGCGAACAGACAGACAGTGCAATTACTATGTGCCACCCTTCGGGGAAAATCATAAAATGATAACATCATAAAATCTGGTAAAGTTTGGCAAAGATCAGATGCAAAATGAATGTCCTATCGTATGAAGAGGCAAATTATAGCATTTTTAACAACATCAAGAGCCATAACTCCATTGTTACTAGTCCGATCTGGCTGGTTTTCAAAATTGTCTGAGCTTTCATTGACATTAACAATCTGTTAAAGTTTGGTAAAGATCGAATGAAAAATGAAGGCCCTATCGTCTTAACGAGGCAAAATATAGCATTTTTAACTAAATCAAGGGCCATAACTCCGCTGTTACTAGTCCGATATGGCTGGTTTTCGAACTTGTCCGAGCTTTCATTGATATTAAGATTGTGGTTAAGTTTGGTAAAGATAGGATCAAAAAAGAAGGCCCTATCATCTTAACGAGGCAAAATATAGCATTTTTAACTAAATCAAGGACCATAACTCCGCTGTTACTGGTCCGATCTGGCTGGTTTTCGAACTTGTCTGAGCTTTCAATGACAGTAACAATCTGATAAAGTTTGGTAAAGATCGGATCAACAATGAAGCCCCTATCGTCTTAACGAGGCAAAATATAGCAATATAGCATTTTCAACTAAATCAAGGGCCATAACTCCGCTGTTACTGGTCCGATCTGGCTGGTTTTCGAACTTGTCCGAGCTTTTATTAATATTAAAAATCTGATAAAGTTTGGTAATGAACAATGAAGCACCTATCGTCTTAACAAGGCAAATTATAGCATTTTTAACTAAATCAAGGGCCATAACTCCGCTGTTACTAGTCTGATATGAATGGTTTTCGAACTTGTCCGAGCTTTCATTGATATTAACAATCTGATAAAGATTGGTAAAGATCGGATGAACAATGAAGCCCCTATCGTCTTAACGAGGCAAAATATAGTATCTTTAACTAAATCAAGGGCCATAACTCCGCTGTTACTGTTCCGATATGTCTGGTTTTTCAACTTGTTCGAGCTTTCATTGATATTAAAAATCTGATAAAGTTTGGTAAAGATCATATGAACAATGAAGCACCTATCGTCTTAACAAGGCAAAATATAGCATTTTTAACTAAATCAAGGGCCATAACTCCGCTGTTACTAGTCTGATATGAATGGTTTTCGTACTTGTCCGAGCTTTCATTGATATTAACAATCTGATAAAGATTGGTAAAGATCGGATGAACAATGAAGCCCCTATCGTCTGAACGAGGCAAAATATAGTATCTTTAACTAAATCAAGGGCCATAACTCCGCTGTTACTGTTCCGATATGTCTGGTTTTCAAACTTGTTCGAGCTTTTAACGACATTAGCAATCTGATAAAGTTTGGTAAAGATCGGATGAACAATGAAGCCCCTATCGTCTTAACGAGGCAAAATATAGCATTTTTAACTAAATCAAGGGCCATAACTCTGCTGTTACTGGTCCGATCTGGCTGGTTTTTGAACTTGTCCGAGCTTTCATTGATATTACAAACCTGTTAAAGTTTGGTAAAGATCGGATTGGCCCTTGGTGAGTAGAGCTAAAAACAAATACTCTCATTTTGATTCCTGAGGTAACTGTTAAAGAAACTAACTCACCAAGTAAGTTGAAATATCAGCTCAATTACACTATAAAACCGCTTATCATGACTCTGTCCAAGTGTTCAGGTCATATAATAACGTATATGTGCCAATTAAAAGTAAAATACCATCGATTGAATTTTTGAAAAATATAAATTATGAGTTGGTAACTGTCATTATTTAACGCTCCAGTTTTGGGGTGTGCCTTTAATTGGCTGGTTAAAGCTGTTTATATTGTGTCTATTGAGTTTGGATTCTCAAACTATGTAAGTTATATATATAACTCATCGTCAGTAGGTTTATAATTAACGGTGTACATAAACGGTGTACATAAACGGTGTACATTTGGCTATTGTTGGCGGGATAGCTACTTTAATACTACCCTACAGGAGTTTATTACAGCTATGGAAATATCTGGTTTTTAAAAGGTTAGGTTAGAAAGGGCTGTCACTGCAAAACATATCGATTTGAACAATGAGTTTCTCCTTAAAATCAATTTTACTGAAGAAGTTTCATAAAACTAATAATAACTGATTGTGGAACATAATAGTTGTGTATTATATATTCTTCAATGTATCAGTGAAAAAGTGCAAAAGTTAAAACTTCACTGTGCAAATTAATATGCAATTAATGGAACATAAGCATTAATCATTCTTTTAAAGCGACACATGGCATTCTTGCATTTTTTTAAAATGCGCGGCATCCCTCTTGATCTTCTACACAACTTGCATATTTACAATAATTATTTGAACAGTTCAAAGCAAATATTTTTGCACGTTGCTTATAATTGATATTAATACTGCATCAATATTATATTTAAATCTATGGTAGAATAATGAAAAAAACAAATTCAGCAAATTATAAGTCTCCTAATCAACTATCTTCAACAAGAGGCCAAAGAGGACCTGTGGAATCTCTACTGTCTAAAACAGCTCTGATCAGGAGAAGTAGTCGGGGACAGCTTGTGTATTGAAACCTTTAAAGGGCCATAACTCCACCAAAAATCATTCAACAGGAACACAGTGATGATATGCACAACTAAGATTGATACAGATCATTCTTGCCAAGTTTTGTCCGGCCAGGGGTTCAGCATAACTAGTCCAGGAATTCTCTGAAATCCGGCCAGGTTTCAGGAAAACTAGTCCGGTCAAAGTTTGTGTAGTAAAACCTTTAAAGGGCCATAACTCCACAAAAACTTTTTTAATCAGAACACGGTGATGACATGAATAACTAAGCTTGGTACTAATCATCCTTGCAAAGTTTCGCTGAAATCTGGCCAGGGGTTCAGGAGAACTAGTCCGGACAAAAATTTTGTAGTAAAACCTTCAAATGATCATCAAAAAAAACTGGGGTGGGGCCAAATTTGACCCCATGATCAACATTCAAAAAAACTTGGTAGAGGACCATAAGTTGAGTGTATATATTAAACCTTTGACTCCTGTAGTTTCAGAGAAGAAGATTTTTAAAGTTTTTCCCTATATATAAGTCTATGTAAAACTGTGACCATTGGGGCGGGGACAAATTACACACCAGGGTCACCATTTAAACAAACTTTTTAGAGGAACATAGGCTGGTAGTAAAATATAAAATATTTCCTTATATAAGTCTATGTAAAAGTGTGACCAAATTTGACCACAGATTCACCATTTGAAAAAACTCTGTTAGTTTCAGAGAAAAAGTTCTTCCCATATGTAAATCTGATCCAACAAGGGCATAAAAAAAAAAATATCAAAAAAAAAATATATAACAAAATTATTAAAAAAAAAAGAGGCCCTCTTTCGAGCTTTCATTGATATTAACAGTCTGTGCATGTTTGGTAAAGATCAAAAAGGTGCTAGAGTGTTCACAAAGCAAAAATGGCATTTTTTAGAAAAAAGGGCCATATTTCTTCTGGTGTTACTGACCCAATTTTGCTGGTTTTCAAACTTGCCCAAGCTTTCATTGGTATTAACAATCTGTGTTAGTTTGGTAAATATCAAATAATAAATGAAGGTGCTAGAGTGTTCACAAGGCAGAAAATGGCATTTTTCAGGAAAAAAACAGGGCCATAACTCTAGTGTTACTGATCTGTTTTGGGTGGTTTTCAAAATTATCCCAGCTTTCATTGGTATTAACAATCTGTGTTAGTTTGGTAAAGATCAAATAATAAATGAAGGTGCTAGAGTGTTCACAAGGCGTAATATGGCATTTTTCAGCAAAACAAGGGCCATAACCAGTCTGCGAAATTAGCGGTTGTCCGGTTGTCCGGGACAACCAATTTACGAACAGGATAACCACGTGTCCGATCGGACAACCAAACTTTCTGAAAACGCAAAGCTATTTATCAATCAAAATAAGTATAAAAGTATAAAACACGATTTCGGCTTTTTCATTGACATTGAGAAAATTACTGTGACACCGGTATAAACGCTACGAGGAATTGATCAATTAATTTTAACCCTCTATGGAAGGTCACAACACGGTCACGACCTCGTTTTTGATCGGATTTTGCCGAATTCTTTATTTTTTATAGAGCAACCAATCGGAACTGCCTCGTCGCATTCCGTCAATCGGGAATCCACATTTACCAAAATTGGCGAAGAGTTCCGATCGATAGTGCAACGAGTTCGTGAATTATTTCATCCAATGAGAATAAAATAAACATCATCAATATGCTAATTTAGCGCATGCGTCGGTAAAAACGTGTTTCCGGTTGTCACAAAATGTCAGTGTTGCGGTACGTGACGGGTGCCATTCCTGGTAAACCAGTGAATAAACCAGTGAAAGAGTCCAAACAATAGTCAAGTAAGCATTACGAAGCCAACAGAGACAGAAATTTTGTTTCTTTTTGGCAAGTTGGTCGAGAGTGACTTAAATGTACCGAACGATGGTAAAATGCAGTGCACTTGGTGCACAGAATCCGGATTAGACAATTTTGGTTCCTTTGTAAAGGGTTGTATTGACACTATAAAAAAGCATGAACAGTCAAAAATCTATGATGACTCTAATGATGACTGTGACTTTTCAGAAAAAGACATAGACAATGTTATTTCTTTGTATACAAAAGAATGAAAAATGAATAAATAGTGTGAAGACATGTTTTGCTTTGTTTACATATATCATAAGAGTAATAAAGCCTTCAGTTTTTAAAAGAAACATTTCGGTGAAACATTTTGATGAAATGGTTGCCCGAAGAACAACCAAGTCTAAAAGTTAATTTCGCAGACTGCATAACTCCGGTGAAACTAATCCGATTCGGCTGGTTTTCAAACTTGTTTGAGCTTTCATTGATATAAAGACACTGGTAAAGTTTCGTAAAGTTCCTCCAATTAATAATAAAGGCCCTAGGGTGTTCACAAGGCAAAAGTTAACAGACGGATGGATGGATGGACGGACGACGGACAACTCGTCATCCCGTAAGCTCTGCTGGCCTCCAGCCAGTAGAGCTAAAAATTGCAAATGCATAACCCCCTCTCTAATGCACATAAAACAATTGCCAAGTTACAAGTTTAATGTACTGAGACGTGTAAATGCTTTCCTTATAATAGAACTGGTACATGTTTAATCCATTTAGTCTGATACAGGTTTTCTAAATTTAGACTGGTACATGACTAACGCTTACTTTATTAAGACTGGTACATGACTAACGTTTACTAAATTTAGACTGGTACATGACTAACGTTTACTAAATTTAGACTTGTACATGACTAACGTTTACTATATTAGATTCCCTTCCTTATAGCGGATCGGAAGTGCCTCAATCAGTTTCTAAATATATCAGGAGGCATTATTTCATAATCGCCAGATCCAGTAATCTAATTCATGTAAAGAAAATGTACGCTGGGTTTCTATATTGCATCAGCAAGAATTTCATTTATGTATGCATATCCCCTCTTTGTCCTTAATACACAACACCTGTAAAAAGAAAGTAACCCACTGTCGCAAGATTGCGTTTTGGAATATATGAAAAGAAAACAAGAGCCCTACTAGTGGGGCATATACGTCCATTGTTGGCAAGGAAAAGTTTCAAGATAAACCTTTTTCAAAGGGAAATAATTCAAAAAAATTGAATAGAGAGTTAGGGCCTTTATAAGATGTATTCAATGGATCATGTTGAAGAGTTGTACAAAGTTTCATTTTTGTACACCTAATGCCTTAGCACAATCAATTGTAAAAGGCAAGGTTAAGTTCAGGTTACACCTTTTCTTCAAAGGGAAATAATTCAAAAACACAAGTCAGAGAGTTATGGACCTATATCAAAAAAAAAATCCACATTCGCAGCATCCGGCTTTAGTGACAGACAGAGGGTGCAGCTACAGTAACATGAATAATTGAAGATTTCAATTTGTATGACCTTTTATATGAAAACATGCTGATTTATAATTGAATGCTTGATAAATATTGATCAAGATTAGCATTTGTCCCTTTAACTACACCAAACCAATCACACTTAGATAGAGCAAACTATGTTTTTTATCACCTTGATCAAGCAGTAAAGTAAGGCATACACCCACTGGAAATGGGCCAAAATTATACTTTAATGTTCCTTACAAAGACATTTGAGTATCACATTACACCTAGTTGGATTTACAAAATGTGAATATGTATTGACAATTCCTCAATACTTCTGTTGCAATCAATCTAGTCAAGGTACATGTCAGAATTATCCCTGGTCGATTCACTATGCATAGATGATGACTTAGAGTGGTCCACTTAAAGTCAATTCTCT
>JAWPHD010017153.1:0-46056 GCA_037043455.1 Cyrtodaria siliqua | reverse complement strand
GGTGGGGGAGGGGCGTAATGGGTGGGGGTGTGCAACATAGCTTTATGTGTAAGAATTGACCAAAACAACACAGAAATATGTAAAAAATATATAAAAATCGAGTTTCAAGTGGGGCAGGCGGGGAGTGGGGGAGGGTGGTGGCAGGGGCCACATAAGAATTGACCAAAACGAGACAGAAATATGTAAAAAAAATATATATATATCGAGTTTCGAGTGGAAATATAAGAGCCGTAACTCCGCGTTACTGGTCCGATCTGGTTGGTTTTCGAACTTGGCCAGTAGAGATAATAAAATTTACCAAAACAATACAGAATATAAAAAAATATATAGTTTAGTCTGGTGGGTGGGGGTGGGGGGGTGGGTAGGGGGTGAGGGGGGCATAGCAATATGTGTACGAATTGACCAGAACAACAAATAAATATTGAAGAAAAAAATAGAGATTCGAGTCGGTGGGGGCGGGGCAACATAGCTATATGTGTAAAATTGACCAAAACAATACAGAAATATGAAGAAGAAAAAATAGTTGAGAGTCGGGGGAGGCGGGGTGCCGGGGGGTTCTGCGGGGGCGGGGACGGGAGTAGGGGCGGTGTAACATAGATATATGTGTAAGAATTGACCAAAACAACACAGAAATATGTAAACAAATAAATACACAAAATGAGTTTCGAGTGTGGGTGGGGGGAGGCCCTGGGGTGTTGGAAAGCTTGCCGTGGGGTGGGGGCAACATAGCTACATTTGTAAGAATTGACCAAAACAACACAAAAATATGTAAAAAAAAAATTAAATGAGTGTGTAAGAATTGACCAAAACAACAGAAATATGTAAAAAAAATAATGGAGGGGGAGAGGGGTGTGTGTGGGGTGGGGGTGGTGGGCGCGGAGGAGGGAGCTCATGCCAAATATGGGTGAAGTACAAATAAGATGCATTATGATATAAGATCCCAAACCAAAATTATAACTATATATACACCAGCTTACATGCAAACCTAGATCTGCCTTTATTGCACATGTTATGGGCCGTCACAATTTGGGTTCCATGGGAGCCCAGAATTTGCGGAAGGCAACATTACTTAAGCAACCCTTTACAAGATACTATAAGGAAACCAAGTCCCAAATTTAGTTGAGCTAGGATGGGACGTTGTGCTTTATAAAAAGAAATCGTTGTGTGTTTGGTAGAGCTGAACATGGTGATTTTGTTTACGAAAACAATAACTGTCACTAGTATTCAAATCCCCCATCCACCCTCGCCACCCCCATCCACCCTCGCCACCCCCCCCCCCCCCCACCCCACCCCAGAGAGTTTATGGGATGACGAGTTGTCCGTTGTCAGTTGTCCGTCGCCCGTCGTCGTCCGCTAACCTTTGCCTTTTGAACACTCTTGCAACTTCATTATTATTATCTTTACCAAACTGCTAATTTTCATATATTTTATATTCTCTTTATTACTGTAGAATAATAAACGAATAAAACAAGTAATGTTAACAATACTATAAATATAACAAAAATATTACTTTTAAATCGGCATGAAACATGTGTAGTTTAAACACACTACACGATGTTTTACGATTGTAGCAATAAACGGTTCTATTTATTCTATCGACGGTGCATGGTGGGTTGCGTATGGTGAACTAATATGCGCATTGAACCTGGTAAGAATTTTAATCAAGATGGCGGTAACTCTCGATAATTCGGAAATATGTCGATATATTCGTGATAAATTTGGATAATCTGAGATATTTCATCGTGGCAGGTGAATTTTGAAACACCTATCGACTCCAAAAAAAATCTTCTTTCAACCTTTGCATATATAATGTACAAACAATGCTGTTTAAAAGCGTGAAACCTTCCCAACAGATTCCGTTGGGAAAGTCCAGTCGTAAAATGTGCAATAATCAATACAAGTTGATGCTCGCCAATACGAAAAATTTCAAAAGAGCATTAAACGTGTATTTTAACACACTAACCTACACCATATCTTTGAATATAACGGTTTATTAACAGCATAGCATTTTTACCTACACCATATGTTTGAATAAACGGTTTGTTAACATATTGTCAAAAAATATTAATCTATAAATTATAAAAATACCGTAAGTTGCGGAGTAAATTATACACGACATGACATGGTCACAAAAATTCCGCTGTAAAGTGTAATATAGTGACAGGTGCATAACCTACTACTTTCATTATACTTGTATTAACATATCAATGTAACGGCAAGTGTATGCTTTGACGGAAACATTTAATTGAATGCATAATTATGCAAATAAATGCATACGCTAATGGCATATGGCCATTAAATAAATGACACCTTGTTGTAAAAACGATAATAAAAAATAAACAAATATTATATTAACTAATAATTAATGTACTGATGGTGTTTAGAGACAAACCGTGAAAAAGATTTATTGAATAGTTGACACTGACTAACGAGAGGTTATGTCTGGATGTACGCAGAATCGTGGGAACGTAGGATCAAATCAGAATTATTCCGTTGTAGTTTCGTACAATTGAAATAGTTTAACATAATAATGTCTCTAAAAAAAGGGTTGCCTTGAATGGGACAAGTACCCTCAACCTTCAGGTCAGTAAGCAAATAGAAGACGACGCCACAACCGACTGCGCCAAAGGTACGTTGCACCTTCAATTCGTGATAAACTGTATATTGTTATGCTCTGCAATCTAATTGGTTCCTACGATTCGGAATGTGAGCGATCTCATATGATACCCATATAGAATGTGTTAAAATTACAAATAGTTTTCTGAAAAAAAATGACATACTCACCATTC
Organism: Cyrtodaria siliqua; assembly: GCA_037043455.1. Lineage (NCBI taxonomy): Eukaryota > Metazoa > Mollusca > Bivalvia > Adapedonta > Hiatellidae > Cyrtodaria > Cyrtodaria siliqua. Next base: position 43,267 of record JAWPHD010017153.1, on the reverse strand, counting down.
ATTTTAACAATTATTTAAATAGTTCAAAGCAAATCGTTTATCAAACAACTGATTCAATGTTGATAAAGTTATACCAATAATAGATTTAAATCTTTGGAAGAATCACCAAGACAAACGACAACTCAAAATAATTATAAGCAAACATGGTTAAAGTCAAAGAAATAATTGATTAATAAATTATGGTTCTAATTGCAGTGCTTGATAAATACTTCAGGACTGACGTGTTTCTCTTTGAAAATACAAACACTTGTAACGACCTGCAGGTCAGTCAGAGTTCACTACATTATAGAAATAATTTAAACGTATATCGTTTCAGACTTCTTATCTGACCAATTCAAACTAGCTTTAATTTAAATGTTCTTGCTTATCGGATAAGGTTATCCGGGTTTTACTTGGGTGATGGTACGCCTGATCTTACACAGGGGGGAAGATAAAAGTCACGTGCTGATATCAACCATGACAGTGGCGTGACGTCATTGTGTAAATAAACATGCAACATGTCAAAAGTTGGCGACGTCGCAGAATCATGCAAATGATATGCAAGAATCAATCATGAGTATCCGGTTCAGACAGGGAAATTCTCGGCAGAGCCGCGGTTCCGATAAAATCAATTATACCTCGTGCTGGAATTCCCAATCTTCACCGGATAACCATGAATAATTATTATATTCCTGTCACTATGAGCAATGCCAAGTGGAACAATTGTCTTTTAGATATGTTTTAATTTGAGCACATATTCGAAATTGATTCCATGTCAAATGATCAAGACCGCCATTTTCGTTCAACCTAACATGCACATCCATGTATATATGTATACTACTTTGTTTATTATTGTTATACGCTCTTGATTATATTATCACACAAAAACAACATATATATTCTCCATTTTATAATATATAGACACCAGTTGACTCAACTCACATATTTATAAACGTTAAAACAGATGTGTAATTAGCGTTCAAGTTTAAACTGTGACGTATTTTCTTTCCAAAACAACTGCATGTGTTCACGGAATTATTCAGCTTGTGTTTAAAAGCATCGACAAAACTTTGGGTCAAACAATCGCGCATCTAACAAGACGTATGTTACAAATGATACAATTAGACGTGAATATATATAGCATATTTTTGTTTGATCTGTTTGCAATGTGTTTGCTCATAAAAATGCATATTCAGACATACACACAGTAGCCAGGTCAACAAGTGACATGCAGACAAAGCCAAGCCGCGCATATCTTCAACTTGGGTTTTTGTAAAACTTCTTGATTGTGTTATATTTCTGTTTCATTTATCTGGCATACTACAAAATAATACGATTTTAAAAACGGTTTACAATGTAAAAATAGCAATAAATTAGCATTTAATTGGATCTTGGATGAAACTCAATAAGTATAGTATGGCTTTATTCCAGAGATTTGCACATTTTCCCATCTGCGCAATAACCTACACTGTTTTCTAAATCGAGGTGTTAAAACGGGGTACTTAACCTATATCAGCTATTTTGAATTGTAATGCTGTTTTATGGCTAAACAACATACTTTCTTAGGTCATTTTGAGACACACTAGAGAGACGGGAACGATAGATAGAAGTACGGGAACCGTGACCTGCTCTTATTATCGAATAGATTCATATTGTTATTTAAAGTGTTCGATAAATTCTGATACCAGGGAAATTCTGATTTACGTCTCTATCTCCAACGGATACGAATATTGGACATATAAACTCAGCCTCTCCTCTGAGGCTCGCACCTGTTATCTCCGAATTCGATCGTATATCCCCTGTACAACTAGAAATGCCTACCTGATGGTAATTTGGTATCAAAAGGTGTCCCTTCGAATACCTTAAAACGTTTTTAAGTATTTTCAAGATAATACCTACAAAAAATAAAATTTATATCTTCTTGTCTAACTGTTGTTATAGTAATCTTTTGATAAGAAAAAAATTCGCCCAGTGTTTTAATTTTCATATGCTGGTAACATTAATTATGTTTTAAAGATGAAAAGGTAGATTGTTATGTCACTTCGACCTGTGTTTGACTTTTACTTTTCCGCCATCACTGTATATAATTCGTTTCCACTATCTCAGTATATATTTCGTTTCATGATTAAAAAATATGTGTTTTTAAATTTAGGTTTTAAATATGTTTTATATACACTTTGTTGTTTAAGACATTCTAAGATTGGTTCATCGTATGGGATACATTTAATCAATGTCGTAAAAACGTATTTGGAATGCAGATACTGTAATTTAACAGTCATATTATATAAAACTTAATTTAATTGACAATAAACAAGGGTTTAACTGGTGCTATGTATTAAAATTACACTAAAACACAATTACTGACAATTGCAACAGGAATGTGTGTGCAGCATGGTGTTCTACGGTATCAAGAAGTTAAGTGCTTTCTGTGATCATTCTATTAATGTTTATGATGTAAGATTTAATCAGATTTACAATTGCATTTGAAAAGAAGGGCCCCTCATTGAGCTAGTTGTAGGCAAACAGATGTATCATGTATTTGTAAGAATCTAGTGTAATATGCATTGAGTTACCGTTACTAGAAACAGTAATGCATGACAGACTTACGAGAATAAAAAAAAAAAATTGTTACACCCTTCAAGGTAATGGAAACTGCATCTATGGAGACTAACTGTCTTAAATGTTTAAGACCATAAGAAAATATTCCATGTTTTGTAAATGTCCATTTATTTATGCTAAAAAAACTTAAATTTGTCCGATTATTTTATTCTGTGTACATAATGATTCTTACGGATGGCGGGAGGTGTACAGTACTGGTTATACCCAGGAAAAGTGGGTGGTCTGCTTCCACCACAAAATATCGACCGTCATATATAACCTTGAATGTGTTGAAAATGACGTAAACCCAGACAAACAAACAAAAATATAATTTCATCATACCTACAGACTAACTATTAAAGTGTTACAGAAATGCAAATGTTTTTTTTATAGATTAGACACCACCGTGATATCAGTGAAACTCTTACTATCTAGGAAACCATTATTTGATACATAGTCCCATTTGCATCATATGCTGTCTGTTTGCCTGTGGTATATATTTATTTCCAATTTCCAATAGGCTTAAAAGCCTGTGAGGATACAACATACAAGTTCACAAACCATGGCAACAGTGTAGGTATTACAACAAATTAATGTCCAACTATAAATATGCAGTTTATCTTAACTGATACAATGAGAAGGCGTATTTATAACACTTCCTTACATAAATCAACTACAATTCATCATAGATGCCAGTTGTTGAGTGAAGACAAGTTTTAACCCAGTAAATGAAAACAATTCACTGAAAGTCAAACTACAAGACACGCAGTCCCAGTAAATGAAAACACTTTACTGACGGTCCGTTTTACCAACGTGCTTGCATTCTTCACAAAACAAAAAACGTTTCTAAGTAAAATGGTCTATACCAGATATCATATTAAATTCACCGGCGCGCCCTTTTATTTACGATATTACATAACATAATGTCACAATTAAATAATAAAACACTTTTATTGTCCTCACCTTTCAGATAACTGTAACAATGATGGTGGGTTAGACATTTACCTCACACTTCGTTTAACATGTTTAAAGCCTACACCTCTTTGAGCCTGTGAAACGTTTATATAGTAAAGGAAGAAATAAACACAACTAGAGAATTTTCGTTATATAGTGTATGTACAATATGCTGCATTGAATTGAACTGAATGTTGTTTAACGGCTCATCAACACAGTATAGGTTATTATGAGCCGCCCCAGAGAGAGGGGAATGATACATAGGTATCCGGGAACCGTGTCCTACTCACAATATGCTGCTGTTAATAGAACGATACATGACTATTTAGACCTTTCCTTTCGGACAAAAGACTGAAAAACACATACCACACCAAAGTTTGTCCCTTCAAAGTTTCATTATTGACATAATATGCGTTTGGCTCAAACAAGTCAGCAAACTTAGGATGTAAAACTGTACAATATTTTTACATTAACAGTACTGAAATTGCTCAAATGTTAAATATTTATGAATTCATGTTACAACGTGAACTGTGATTTAAAAAGTCTACAACAGCACAGTTTTGTCCTTTTTCTAACTAGATGCAACCCTTTTTTTACAAAACATCTAGGGATTTCTCTGGAATATTCCTTAGAATCAAGTGTGCAATATGTAAATTATATTAGCTGAACTTGCATTAAAATTATACGAGTTTATCAAAAGCAGTTGTTTTCTACATGTTATTGCAAACTTTAAAAATATTTATAGCAAAAAACATGTCGCGTTTTTTTATCAACAGTTTAACGACCGGTGCATTATAACTTTGTAGATTACATGAACTTCATGGAAACACTATCCTGAATAAAGAAATCAAGTTCTGAATGTACTGATGGGTTGGTAGTGGTTAAATATGAACAGGCGTGTGTTTCTGTTTCCGCAGATCATGATTGGCAATATATTTTTTTATTATTTTATTGAAAATAAATTATCGATTTTTTTAATATAAAACTGGATTTTAAGATTATAAACTACTTTAAAATGTGACTGATCTCTGAACCTAATATTGTCTAAGTGTGTCAAAATGTTCTTTATAAATTGAATAAATTTGACAGGAAGACCAACACTTTCGCATTACCCATACCCCAATATGGTTGAATTATGAAAAGAAGTGTAAAGATAAGCAGATTGGATGTTTACCTTTATCAAACTTATTGATCATTGCATATTATGATATGTTATTTATTAATATATTGTTGTTGGCTCCCCTCCCCAATACCGTCCATCCAACGCTGGTTCCTCCTCAACCATATTGGGGTATGCCCCCTCACCAAACCACCAACATAGATGACGATTGATCTTATATATGAAAGTCAAGTATAAAAAAATGCACATGACCACAAAGCTCTTGATGATGGATGGGTGGGATTTTGGGATTTAGGTGCATGCACAATAGTTATAGGTGTAAGAATAATGAACAAAATAACACACACATATGTAATAAAAACAAGGTTGGTTTTTGGTGTGGGGGTGAGGGTTCCATACCCTAATATGATTAACCTAAGAATAAGAAGAGTAAAACATATGGTCAGTAACAACAGATTGGATGTTTGCCAAAGTTGGGCTGTACGGGCAAAAAGGCAGCCTATGTTTCATTTGCGCCTAAATTACTTATGCACCCATCTAGATAATGCTGTAAGGATCGCAACACACAATTTTAAGCTTATATGCTTAATTTAAGATATATCTATACATAAAACAGCTTACACGCAAACCTTGATCTGCGTTTAGTGCACATTGTATGGGCCATCACTATGTTGATTCCATAGAATCCTAGTATATAAAGAAGACACAGTTTTATGGGATATTGCACACTTTAGGTGCGGGTTACAAATGGAGTCAAGGGGTATAGGAAGCAACATTACTGATGTATCTCTTAAGATAATGCTATAGTGAAGCTCATGGTGGAGGAAGGACAAGAAATGTAAGCGATATATACATGTAAACACAGCATACACGCAGAGCTGGATGCCACAACGAGGTACATTTCATTTACAAACATATATAACATGTGTTGTTTTAGAATCTATATCTGATTTAAGATTTACGCTAAACACTCTACCGTTCAGAGTACAAACGGCGATTTAAATTTGGAGAGCGTACATTATATTTCTTGAGAACTGGAGATTTTAGAGGAGTCAGTAAAGACTTTAGAAGTATTTTGAAAAATATTTATAACTTTACTAGTGGGCATATAAAAATGTTTAGCTGAAAGAAGATTCAAAAAGATTTAGACGTACATATGGTTTGTTTCATAAGATTCACCAAACTTTAAATATAATGTGATGAACGGTCTAATGAGATAAAAAAACACACAAATGAGTCCAATGCAAGACCACATTTAGTAGAATAATTAAATACTCGTTAGAAAAGTAATCCAGAATGTCAGTGAACACAGAACCTTCGATGTGGTTTGAGAAAGATACTGTTGGACTAATATGTGAACAATGAATGTCACTACAGTCCCTTTGTGATGATAAAATAACAATATCGATTGTATGTACGGGGCGACATTTTACTGCCTTCACAAGGCACAGACAACACTATTGTGATAAACAAAGAAAAGGTTATAAGTCTAACAGGAAGAGTAGCATTGACAGAATACAGTCACTCCAACAAGTATTACAACGCAAAGGTGATTCAAAAAGTACATCACAAACACATTCAGTAAAAACGCACATCACAAACATATAAGGGTTGACAACAGTGGTCATATTAGGGCCATCTATCTGTTTTTAGTTTAACAGTAGATGGAAATTACGATCAATGTCTTTCAAAGTTTACAGTAGTTATAGAAAAGGCTATGAAATTTAAGTTCCCCAACTTGAAAACAAGCTCTCGAAAAATGAATACACTGAGAAACATTATAATTCCCACTACGAAGTTGCTTGGAGACCATTTAATCTAAGTTGGTGATAATATCCCACTACGAAGTTGCTTGGAGACCATTTATCCCCACTTCGAAGTTGCTTGGAGACCATTGCATCTAAGTTGGTGATAATATCCCACCCTACGAAGTTGCTTGGAAACCATTTCATCTAAGTTGGTGATAATATCCCCCCTACGAAGTTGCTTGGAGACCATTTCATCGAAATTGGTGATAATATCCACCCCTACGAAGTTGCTTGGAGACCGTTTCATCTAAGTTGGTGATAATATCCCCATACAAAGTTGCTTGGAGACCATGTCTTCTAAGTTGGTGATAATTAACGGTGTTGAAATAGAAATCGCCTAGATTTTTCTAGAACTTTTGTATTAATTGTCCATAGTATATAGAAATGTGTGACTGTAGGAAATAAGCGACACGATCCGAATGGTAACCTTTGGAGTTGACGTTCTTAAGAGTAATAATCATTAACCATAAAAGAAAACAGTTTTCAATGTTCGATGTATCATCCAGATAGCGTAAGGCGTAACGGTTTTAATGACATAAGCATACTACCTGCTGACCATGTCAGCAATATAAAAACACATTTGTTTTGCTTTTTAAGTGTTCAGCATGTAACTGTGTTTTCATAAAGATATAATAAACTATGTCACTTATAGAATAAGTACAAAGCACACATGCAGCCACACATTGCAGACTGCGTAATCAACAAGGCACTTTGTGGCCAGTCGGCATCAATAATTTTAACAAATAATGCATAGCATGTTTGATTAAACAATAATGAACTGGAACAGGCGTGTGTTCGTGTTTCCCCAGATCATGATTGGCACATGTCGGATGAAGCTAATGGTATACCGTGAGTTATATTTATGGCAGGTCGAGTATTTTAAGCTACACCGCATATCTCGATTACGTGTCATTAGATCAGTAGGATATACGGTGTCTATGATATCATCGTATTCCTCATAGAAAATATGGGTAGTTTGTATACAGTGCATGCGCCCCTCTGTCATTCTGTCCACGTTGCACTCTGTCATGCGTGTTATGGGTGTTTGTATACAGTGCATGCGCCGCTCTGTCCTTCTTTCCATGTTGCACTCTGTCATGCGTGTTATGGGTATTTTGTATACAGTGCATGCGCCCCTCTGTCCCTCTTTCCATGTTGCACTCTGTCATGCGTGTTATGGGTATTTTGTATACAGTGCACGCGCCCCTCTGTCCCTCTTTCCATGTTGCACTCTGTCATGCGTGTTATGGGTATTTTGTATACAGTGCATGCGCCCCTCTGTCCCTCTTTCCATGTTGCACTCTGTCATGCGTGTTATGGGTATTTTGTATACAGTGCATGCGCCCCTCTGTCCCTCTTTCCATGTTGCACTCTGTCATGCGTGTTATGGGTATTTTGTATACAGTGCATGCGCCCCTCTGTCCTTCTTTCCATGTTGCACTCTGTCATGCGTGTTATGGGTATTTTGTATACAGTGCATGCGCCCCTCTGTCCCTCTTTCCATGTTGCACTCTGTCATGCGTGTTATGGGTATTTTGTATACAGTGCATGCGCCCCTCTGTCCCTCTTTCCATGTTGCACTCTGTCATGCGTGTTATGGGTATTTTGTATACAGTGCATGCGCCCCTCTGTCCCTCTTTCCATGTTGCACTCTGTCATGCGTGTTATGGGTGTTTTGCATTGAATATCTTGCTTTGTTTTTGCTCATGTAAATCAGAAAAAACGGAATGTAGAATGTAATGGAGTATACAGTTAAGATAAGATAGAGTAAAGTAAACATATACTTTCTAAAATCACTTTAACTCAAAATAGATTTCGAAATAGGAAACGCCAGCGAAAATCTGAGTTATTCAATTCTACAAGTGTTACTGTTATTTTATAACAATGGTAATGAGAGAGAGAGAGAGAGATTAAATTGAAAAAGTTAGAATGAATAAAGCTCTTTTGTAATAGTTTTAATCTTCCACGGTACACGGTATAAACACATTGATAGATACTTTGGAAACCAATATACCAGTAATAGTAATTGGATATGTGTATTTCAACTTCCATGAAGACAGCACCAACAGCATTTAATTGACGGACCAACCTTTACAATTGACGGACCAACCTTTACAATTGACGGACCAACCTTTACAATTGACGGACCAACCTTTACAATTGTAATATAAACAAATGAAAAAGAGGTCTACACTGAGAATCGAACATGACCTCTAAACAACATGACCTCTAAACAACATGACCTTAAACAACATGACCTCTAAACAACATGACCTCTAAACCAATTATTTGGGAGCTCGACTTATAAGTGAGGAAGTGTCGATTCTTACGGATGGCGGGAGGTGTACAGTACTAGTTCCACTCAGGAAAAGTGGGTGGTCTGCCTCCACCACAAAAAAAATCGACCGTCATATATAACCTTACATGCGTTGAAAATGACGTAAAACACCATACAAACAAACAAAAATTAAACGAATTATTTCTGGCGTGTGTTTATTCCGTGTGTACGTGTTTATCATTATTCAAGATTCAGCCAAATTCCATGTCTCTCTCTGATGTAACTGGTCTATTCGCATTTTCATTCCAGTCAAACATTGCTACATTTGTACAAAAAGTGTATGCTTTGTCGGAAAAGCTTATTCTTTTATCATGGTACTGTATAACGCGTTATTGAAACTTTCAGTATAAAACGTATCCATACAATGCACATATTAAAACTTTCTAAGTAATGACAGAATACTGAAGGGCAGGATTTTCTCTCCAAACTTCTCGAGTATAACCTAAATTGTGTTTGACCTGTTGTACTAATTCCCAAGGCCTTCGTCTCTCTAACCGATAAAAAATGCAAATAATCTAAGATTACCATTAAACTGGAAAGAGCATCAGATAAAATACCATTCCTCTGCATTCGGTGCAATTAGAGACAGAGCTGAAGTAAATAAGATACGCACCAAACAATGCATCCGTATAATGCCATTCCTACACATACTGAGCAATAGTAAAAGAGTTGAGGTTATTAAAAGTTCATGATTAACAAATAAAACAAATGGCAAGAGCACCAGAAAAAGCATCTGTGTAATGCCATTCATCTGCCTGCTGTGCAGTTATACAAAGAGTTGAGGTTAATAAGCTATCGTTGTTAATGGTATCGTGCAATAAACGCACTGTAATCTTTACAGAGTTGAGGTTAATAAGCTATCGTTGTTAAAGGTATCGTGCAATAAACGCGCTGTAATCTTTACAGAGTTGAGGTTAATAAGCTATCGTTGTTAAAGGTATCGTGCAATAAACGCGCTGCAATCGATACAACTGCGGTCTGCATGATGCGTTTTAATTTTTTGTAAAAGTATTAGTTATTTTGAGACAATACTAGTTCAATGCATTATGCATTATGCATTAATGTCATTATTTATTAAAAGTGGAGTACGAACATGATGGTTGTGCTCGACCTGCCAGCGTAAGACTATTTTATTAATCTAACATAAATATATTTCAATCAAAAAAGCTTTCTTTTTTCGTGCTAGTTTGAAGATAACGTTATCATACACATTTTATATTGATTAATATATCATTAAATTGAAATGTCGTATAGTAAAAAGTGTGTGTTTCTTTAACTGACAGACATAAAATACATTTGTATAATGAAAAAGCATAAAATCGTACAAATATAACGCGTTTTGAGAATCCAAACTCTATAGACTCAATATAAGCGGCTTTAACCAGCCAAGTTAAACTGGAGCGTCGAACTAAGAGTTACCAGCACATAATTCATTTTACGCATATTCAATCAGGGCTATTTTGAAAATCCGTGAATAAACCTATACGTTTATGCATTTCATCAATAATAAATTGAAACTTTTGGGGTTGCATAATATCACAGAGATAATATATATTATTAATATATCTATATATCTATATATTTATCAATCACTTAAGAAGATTGGCTGGAAAAATGAAGTTATCGAACATTTTCACAATTTCTTCTCATATTATTAAACTTATTAAAAACTGTCAAGATAAAAACGATTGATTTTCAATTGCAGAGATAGATATCTTTCAAAACCTACACAAACAAATGTAAACCTCCTTTGTATTTTTACCTAAAAAATCAAACATATATTGATCGTACCCCACCCTTTGTTTTGAAGAAAAGAGAAATTTGACTAAAATGACGATTCAAGGTAAAAATGAAGAAAAAAAAGGTGGTATGTTCTACAGCTCAACTTTTTTTTATAAAACTTGTATATGACAAGGTGCTATAACAATTCGTTCGAAACAAGGACAAGTGTATATAGGTCACCAAGCTTCTAATGAATTTATATTAAAAAGTCTTCAAATTAAGCACATTTTGGAGTTATTTTGACATGTTCACGGTAAAATACGTTAAACAAGACGTTGATATATATGCCGAGTATAAATTTATCTCAGTATGTACGCTTATGCATGTTTTCCACTATCTAAAAAACTAAATCTTATTTTTTTTTTATAATAAAAGGATAAATTCTACTCAGAACTACCCTTATCCCCTATTTTCTTGATAACAAAAAATAATCACAAATGACGGAGAAAATATGGGGGAAATAGATTTGCTTAAAATTTGATATGTTACTGTCTTAAATTCTACTTTATATCCGTTATCTACTATGACACACAAAAAATGAAACAATTCTGTTATCAGTTAAAACTATGATTTAAAACATAAAATTCTAAACCTTGAAAATGTCGCCTAAAAAACATCTTAAAGGGACACACGGCAATCTTGAATTGTATATCAAGCACTAAAATTAGCACCTGGATTTATTAATCCTGTACCATTTTGACTTTAAAACTGCTTGCATATAATCAAATAAAAAATTGAAATTTCAATTGTCTTCGTTATTCTACCAATTATTTTAATATATTATTTGTGCAATATAATATAGAGTATAGATATGGAAAAACACTTTACTCTGAACTTTTCTTATAAGGCCTAGAAAAACGTGTGGTTAGGGTTACATGCCAGAAAAAATAGGTAGGGTAGGTAGGGATTATCTTTTTGATTTTAGTTTAAAAAATATATATAGACATATAGTATTTTTTACCAAAAACACCTTTGTTTTTTATATTTTTCTGGTAAATTGGGAAACATTGCTAGGTTTCACCAGAAAAAATAGGTAGGGTCGGGTAACCCTAACCAAACATGTTTTAGGCTTAAGTCATACCAATGATTCAACAAATGCAAGTGGTGTAGACTAACGGGACGCCGTGAATTTTCAAATAAGCAGGATTGCCGTGTGTCCCTTTAAGATTGTTGTCATCAGTTTTTTTCTGTTGAATCATTAAAATGTCTTGTTCACACTATGGTGCTCTTGTTAGAACAGATAAAGATTATCTTCGCTGGCACATGTTAAGCAACATGAGGCAATATGACGTAGTTATGACTGCAATTATAGAAAGATGAAGTATACGTTATCGTATCTTGATAACAAGTTTATCTTAAAGGGACACATGGCAATCTTGATGATTAATCAAGCAATAAAATTATCGTCTCGATTTATTAATCCAGTATCACATTAACTTGAAACCTACTTGTATATATTAAATAAAATGTTGAATTTTCAATTTTCTTTGTTATTCTACCGTATACTTAAATATATTATTGCTGCAATATAATCAACTGTTAGAAATATTCAAAGACAATTTGTTTTATACTATTCGTGAAATAAATATTAATGTTTGAACAAATGCAAGTTCTGTAGAAAATCTAACGGGACGACGTGCGTTTACAAAAAAAGCAAGATTGCCGTATGTCCATTTAAAATAATATATTGTTTTACTGAATAAGATGAAGAGTTTATTAGTTTCTAATTAGGGAACATTAATATGTAATTCCTTAATTAGTTGAAAACAAAAACATCGAACTATGATATCATGATGAATCTCATGACATGTTTTTTTTCCAAGTTTAAAACCCCAGCGATGTGTTTGCCACTGAACGACCAAGTGCGGTATCCCTATTGTCAAGCCTCACTACTATATATCAGGGTGGCGAAACCACGTGATTTCTGGATCGGTTTCAAGGCAAACAATGTAAACAAAGTCAAGGGTTTTCTTCATAACTTCCTTAATAGTTAACGAATTTTGTTCAGATAACGCGCACATACCCTTACAATGTGAGCTCTTTAGGCAATTTGGTTCATTCAGTACTTTTTGAGATAAGCCCTCCGAAAATGTACGCGGTCATATATTTATTTCGTTTCCAAGACTTTAGTTTAAACATATTTTATTACTTATGTTACAGAGAATGAACATCATATGATAATACATATTTATATATAACATACGCATATGGATTGAACTACAAGTTATAACAACATTAGTTACAGTTCTCTCCATTTGACTTTGGGAGAGCTTATCGCAGAAAGTACTAGATAAATCAAATTACCATTTTTGAGGCGGAGGAAAGAGCTCACTTGTGAGGGGTATGTGCACTTTAGTTGAATAAAATTCGATGACTATTAAAAGTAATGAAGCGAACACTTACCCTGATCTAAAAGGCACGTGGTTTCGCCACCCTGATATTTATCCTTGTAATTGGTTTTGTTATAAATGCTTGTTTGTAGTTGATTGTGTTCTGTGAACTATAAATTTCCTTATCTACTTTATACGGTACTGGTTCTTCCCGTGGTACTGGTTCTACCGAGATACTGGTTCTACCCAGGAAAAGGTGGATCGTCTACCTCCACCACTCAAATCTCGACCGTCATATATAGCCTAAAATTAGTTGGAAAATGACGTAAAACACACTTCAACCAACCAACCAACTGATCGACTTTTATACCTGCTTTTTGTTCATGGAATGAAACCTTTTAACAGACAGTTTAATCTTGGATACATCCCCTCTTAAACATATCTGATACAAACAAATTAAATAAAATATTTAATACAGTCGTATTTTTATTTTTGTTTTGTTTTTTGTTTTGTTTTTTAGCTCTACTGATCAAAGATCAGCAGAGCTTATGCCGTAGTACGGTGTCCGTCGTCCGTCCGTCCGTCTGTCTGTCCATAAACGTCTTCTTGTAGTGACTACTCCTCTAAAACTGATAGATGATTCTTCATAAAACGTTATAGAAATGTTGCCACGGTTAAAATAGACTTTTACAAAACAAGTTTGTAGCGAATACTTCTTGAAAACTGTAAGTGATATTGATATATGACTTTTAATAAAATGATCAGCATGACATGGTATTGGTCCTTGTCGAAAATATTTTGCTTTGAGATCAGGTCGGCCGAAAATACATGAAACAGACGGCTAAAATAGATTTTAAAATACAAGTTTGTGACATCTACTTTCTAAAAACCAAAAGTGGAATTGATTTGACATGCAGTTGGTCCTAACCAAAATTTATTTCAATTCTATGTCAAACATGATGCCAGCGGCCGTCTTTGATTACACAGATTTATACTGGAGAAACGTGTGGCAATTACTCCTCTGAAACTACTGCTTTTGAGGTGTAGTTGGTCCTAAAAAATGGCTTTACGATAAAAACAATAACACTATCATGATCCGGGTCAAACACCCCTTCGGTGTTACTAATGTGCTCATTGTAATACCATTCAGTTGTATACCATGCATTTGATGAAGACGCGCAATCAGGCCTAAATGTGGCATGCCTTCGATTCGCTCAATTAGTATCAAATAAACTCATAGAAAATATGCGTTTTGTATAGGAAAAGTAACTAAATGGTTCACCTGTAACGTTAGTAGGCATTTTGAATTCTAATTTTAAATGAGTTTTTCCTATCGTGGCATGCACAATAGTCAAACGCCTGAAAGGATTGTGTGTTGGTAAGGCGTTGCTACTGCGATCGTGTATATATAACGCACAAACACATTTTTAAAAAATTAGTAAAAATTGTAATAGAGAACATCTCACTGATGAACAATTGGGGATTGAAATATTAAGAGTAAATTATGGATGAAGTCAACACGTTGTTATAACAAGCATGTTGCATTTAAATTGACATGTTTTTGTGTTGTTGTTTTTACACACAATCATATATGACGCTATATGCCGACCAACCGCCCGTATAAAATACAGCATGTATTCTTTAAAGAGACTTGCATCCAGACTATTAAACCTCATTTATTTAATGCTATAGTTGACGTCCGGAAAAATAAAACGAACCAGCTTTTTTCTTGTTCTTGTTATGTTATCCTCCACCTGATATTATAATGATATACTAGAGGCAATATTATATAAATATCACATCCCATGGAGGGTGATAGAACATATTGTCAACCCGAGATTGGTAATGTCCACCGAGGCTTTAGCCGAGGTGGACATTACCACATCGAGGGTTGACAATATGTTCTATCACCCTCCATGGGATGTGATATTTATTTTATTATACCAAACATCAAAATTCATTTAATCAGCAATTATTTTTTGCTCAGAAAAATCAGAAAAAAAAAAAATCATGCCATGAAACATTACCATGAAACATTACCAATTGTTGACTGATCGGGAATGGGGAAATTACATAGAGAATTTTGAGTGAGGTATAATAAAACTAGTTAATTTTGAGTCCATACGATGAAGAGAACAAAAACAAACAAAACACGGTGAATGTATTATCTTTTGTTTACATAAGCAAAGCGAAGTCCGTTTTATTATTTCAGACTATACTATAGAACTTAACGAAAACGCATGTTTACGTTGGACTTGGAGAATAACAGTGTATTTGTCATTTTCAAAACGATTAGGATCTATTTTATTAATTGTCTGGTTCAATTCTGTAAGAAATTAAGCCTATTAAAGAGAAAGGAAGGAAACAAATAGAGCGAAGTATGTTCGAACATAGCCTACGGTGTCAATTTTGAAGTTTTTACAAAACACCAGAAAACAGTTATTACTGTCATTAATACTCTAATGGTCTGATATCCAGGCTTACATGTAATCTTGGCATTTATTCCATGGCTAAAAGGTGAGACATTTACCATTAAATTGCCGATTAGAGTTCGTTGTTGGAATGCATTAGGCACGTAATTGGGGCGTGAAGTGAACCATAAGTATTATGTCAATTGGTATCTCTACGTAGATAGTGTCGAACTTAGTGGAACTTTATTGTATAAACACATTATGAAAAACAATAAAGTGTGCCATAAAACTGCATGTGTTGTGATGAACGGCCTAGTGTAAGTCTCCATGTGGAGTCTTGGAGTGGAACGGTTTAGCGGGGTATCAAAGTGAAGTCGTAGAGTGGAGTTTTAGGTGGAGTTTTGGTTAGTCAGAATTTCTTTTGGAGTGGAATTTTGGAGTCAGTTTTGGTAGTTAATTTGTGTTAATCAGTTTAGAGGGGAGATTTGTGTCAACTTGATAGAGATGATGTTTGCCTTGGAATAAGGACCTTCCACACATTTATCATTTAGGTTGTTTAGAGCCGCCCCAGAGAAAAAAGATTACAGAGGACTCCGGAACAGACGGTCAATGAAAACGCACCATTAACTCTAGATGTTTAAGCTGTTGGATTATTCGCAAACCATTTGGAAATACAACAGCTGAACGAATATTTTCTATCTTTTAAGTATTGAATCTTGATACTTAACATATCTTACATGTTTAATGGTAGACTTTTATGACGAGCAATTAAGCAGTTATTTACCTTTTCATTTAACATTGTTTACTATGGATAATCACAAAAAGAAGACTGTTCCACTAAATTTCCATCTGTATTAATTTGTATCGGAATAAATTTCATTTGGTTTTACTGGCCTTTTTATTGTTTGCCGTCTGACATTATTATGCCGTGAATGTTTTTGTTTGTGAACATTAAGAAGACCGGAAATGCACTAAATCCAGATATGCACTTAACATTTTTAAATGTCGACTCATAATATGGATTATATCCTATTTTGTCCAAAATGCATAAACATTCTAAGTTTTAAAAGGATTTGTTTTGTGGTGCGTTTTCATTGACAGTGAGTATATTCCAGGATATACAACCACCCGGATAACGTCCCCTTCCGACTGACGACGGATTGGGAGTAAGTAACAAGCGAAATTGTCCACGGCGGCATCTCTAACTGACAACCGTTTTGTTACGATGCCATGGAACGGCATTTGAGCAAACGCAACTTGGTAACATGAAACAAGTTCAAACGCATTAAGCAACAGCGGCTTTAAGTGGTTTGTGTTAATTCAGATAGTGTAGTACTTTATTATGACGAGTTAACACCGAGTAATCCATGGAGACCAGTCTTACTGTGATGCCATTTGACAGATTTACACGTGATTGGTATTTATTTTTATGGTATTCTAACAAGCTGCATGTTATGCCCATTTCAGACCATGTTTCATGAGTAACTTATCATAGAGTAAATTAAAGAGTACTTATTAATAAGATTTTTAGATTGTGTACGAATAGTTTAAACTGTATGGCATTATTATATTAGACATTGCAGACATGCTTACATATTCGTAAGAATGAGAAAAATGGTCCTATAGAAATCACAGCACCCAAACGCAATGGCACCGTGTATCCGCACTGTACCACAAACTAAAAGCAAACTAACTATACAGTGAAAAAGAGAATACACAACAGAAAGAGCTTTGAAGACAGGGTTACCGACTTGGAACGGTCAGCCCACTGTTAGACAGGGTTACCGACTTGGAACGGTCACCCCACTGTTAGACAGGGTTACCGACTTGGAACGGTCAGCCCACTGTTAGACAGGGTTACCGCCTTGGAACGGTCAGCCCACTGTTAGACAGGGTTACCGCCTTGGAACGGTCAGCCCACTGTTAGACAGGGTTACCGCCTTGGAACGGTCAGCCCACTGTTAGACAGGGTTACCGCCTTGGAACGGTCAGCCCACTGTTAGACAGGGTTACCGCCTTGGAACGGTCAGCCCACTGTTAGCTTAAATCCATGTTTAGTGTACACAATCTCGCTATTATCCTGTCTTCAGCGCTAAAATTGACAAGACAGTTTAAATAAAAGTACATCCCATCTCTAACAATAAAGTCCACATCCAGAGAAATTAGGAAATGATACACGTATATGTTATTGTAAAGATATATACAAAAACATACTTAGACCTCAATATGTATCCCGAATTGTACTGAACAACCACAGCAGTCGCAGCCCAAGAGAAAAACCAATCTATGGTACGACCATAAAACCAAAAACAAATTGAGTATTTTATGAGGAAAAGTAAAAATCTTACTTATTTCCTGTTCGACTTTTATACTTATTTTGTACTATCTATGATATGCATGTTTGTAATACGAGATGGAGGCCTAGGTCACTAGAAAATAAACAATAACCACAAGGCATTTAGTTTGATAAACGGATATAAACATTAACAACATCAAAAGTCCCTCGTATTACATTTAAAATGTGAAACATCACGTAACAGTATGCAAATGTTATCGCGGTAAATGCTATTTGATAGCTGAAACATGATGTGTACACCCCAGAAAGCGTGATCAAAGTCACCTGGATGTTTGATTCAAGTCAGCAGGTAGGTACAACTTGTCAGTTTGTCGACCGTGCGGGAAAACAATAGTACGTCCAATGAGAGAATAATGACACGTGTGTAGTACTTTTTTTGTTATTCACTTCATTTAGACGTTCCATTCACAATAAATTGATTATTTGAATAAACTGGGTGTAATAAACTACTTGACGGATTTTCATGAAACTTCACGGTAATGTTGCTGTTGATGTCTAGTTGATACTAGCAAAATTTCTGGTAGGTCGGAAATTCAAGATGCCCTACACGGCTAAAAATAGATTTTTAAAATAGAAGTTTGTAGCGACTACTTCATGAAAACTATGTGATATTGATATGGGACTTTTTCTAAAACGATCAGCATGACATGATGTTGGTCCTTGTCAAACATTATTTAGCTTTGACTTTAACACGGCTACCGGTCGCCATCCTTGTTAACATAGAGTTGTTTAGTAAAAGCTTGTAGCGGCTACTCTGAAACTACTTGACAGATATTCATGAAACTCCAATGGAATGTTGCTCTTGGTGTCTGGCTGATCCTAGCAAAATTGCAGGTGGCCGGAAATTCAAGCAAGTTGGCCGCCACGGCTAAAAATAGATTGTTAAAAGAAATGTTTGTGACATCTACTTTTCAATAACCATAAGTGGTATTGATTTGGATCTTTATTAAAATGACTGGCATGACATGTAGTTGGTTCTAACCAAAATTCATTTCAATTCGATGCCAAAAATGGCTGCCAGCGGCTATCTGTGATTACATAGAATTATACTGGAAAAAACTTCGGCGATTACTCCTCTGAAACTACTTGATGGATTTTCATGAAACTTTACAAGAATGTTGCTCCTGATGTGTAGTTGGTCCTAAACAACATTATTTTGATTTGATATCATAGATCGCCGCCAACGGCCATCTTTGTTTGCATAGAGTGCTGGTCCTATTTCCATAAACTTCACAAGTTCCCATGGCTGATCGAGCTATCAAAATCTATCAGTACGGCTTCAAGGTCATTGACCGCTTGTTTTTTGTTTCTTTTGTACAGACCGTCAGAAGTAAATCCACATGATGGTACTATTTCAACTGGAAAAGAAATAGAGACGATTTTATCATCAATATTTGAAGCTGGCATAAATACTTCATTGTTGTTGCTTTAAGGTTCTGCGATGGCAAATCATAGGAGCTGAATCCCACGTTTCATTGTAGACATTATATGCTTCATTATTCGTATAAAGGGTAAACATAACAACACGTTTAATGTCCAAGCTCATCGCTATTTGTAAATCGTGCATTTATTTATTTATAATTTAAATGTGTTTAAGTGCGTTTAAGAGTTATGCTGCAAGCTTGCATTTACTCGCTTATGCCATTGAGCCGTATTGTATGTGGAATAATTATGTTTGACGTATTACAGCTGGCTTTACGATAAAAAAACTACACTATCATGATCCGGGTCAAACACCCCTTCGGTGTTACTAAAGTGCTCATTGTAATACCATTCAGTTGTATACCATGCATTTGATGAAGACGCGCAATCAGGCCTTAATGTGGCATGCCTTCGATTCGCTCAATTAGTATCAAATAAACTCAAAGAAAATATGCGTTTTGTGTGGGAAAAGTAACTAAATGGTTCACCTGTAACATTAGTAGGCAGTTTGAATTCTAATTTTAAAATTTGTGTTTTTCCTATCGTGGCATACACTATAGTCAAGTATGCGTTGGTACGGCATTGCTACTGCGATCATGTATATATATATAACGAACAAGCACATTTTTAAAAATTAGTAAAATTGGTCACAAGAGTACATCTCACTGATGAACAATTGGGGATTGAAATATAAGAGTAAATTATGGATGAAGTCAACATGTTGTTATAATATGCATGTTGCATTCATTTAAAATGAACAAATTTAAATCTTTTTGTGTTTTTTTTTTTTACACAAATCATATATGACGTTATTTGCCGTGTAAAATACAGTTTGTATTCTTTAAAGCTTCTGGCATCCAGAATATTGAACCTCATTTAATGTTATAGTTGACGTCCGGAAAAATAAAACGAACCAGCTTTTTCTTGTTCTTGTTATGTTATCCTCCACCCGATATTTTAAAAATATACTAGAGACAATATAACAAGTTGATTTTGAGTTTCTTACGTGTGTGCACATCATACCATGTACGAAAACAAAAACAAACTAAACACGGTGAATACATTATCTGTGTTTACATAAGCAAAGCGAAGTTCGTTTTATTATTTCAGACTATACTATAGAACTTAAGGAAAACGCATTTTTGCGTTAGACATGGGGATAACAGTGTATAAGTCATGAACTTATTTTCAAAACGATTGTTAAGATCTATTTTATTAATTGTTTGGTTCAATTCTGAAGGAAATTAAGCCTCTTAAAGAGAAAAGAAGGTAGCAAACAGAGCCAAGTTAGTCTGCTTAGTCTGCGGTGCAAATTTTGAACTTTTTACAAAATTCCAGCAAACAGTTACTTCTGACATTAATGCTCTAATCGTCTGATATCCTGGCTTGATCTAGGCATTTATTCCATGGCAAAAGGTGAGACATTTGCCACTAAATTTCCGATTAAAGTTCGTTGTTGGAATGCATTATGCACGTCATCGGGGCGTGAGATGAACCATATATCAATTGGTTTCGCTACGCAGATAGTGTCGAACTTAGTGGAACTTTATTGTATAAACACATTATGAAAAACAATAGAGTGTGCCATAAAACTGCATGTGTACAGAGGAATCCGGAACAAACATATTATAACTATAGTATATATTCGTCTGGTTCATTTACCTGCCAGGATTCAGAATATGTAACCACCCGGATAACGTCTCCTTACAACCACCCTGATAACGTCCCCATACAACCACCCTGATAACTTCCCCTTACAACCACCCTGATAACGTCCCTATACAACCACCCGGATAACTTCCCCTTACAATCACCCTGATAACGTCCCCATACAACCACCCGGATAACGCCCCCTTACAACCACCCTGATAACTTCCCCTTACAACCACCCGGATAACGCCCCTTCCGACTAACGAAGGGGTGGGAGTAAGTGACAAGCGAAATTGTCCACGGCGGCATCTCTAACAGACAACCGTTTTGTTATAAGACCATGGAACGGTCTTTGAGCAAACGCAACTTGGTAACATGAAACAAGTTTAAACGCTTTAAGCCACCGCGGCTGCGTGTAGTTTGCGTTAATTCAGACAGTGTTGTACTTTATTATGGCGAGTTAACACCGAGTAATCCAAGGAGACGATTCTTACTGTGATGCCATTTTACAGATTTACACGTGATTGGTATTTTACTTTTATGGTATTCTAACAGGCTGCATGTTATGCCGAGTTCATATCATGTTTTATACGTAACTTACCATACAATAAATTAAAGAATATTTATTAATAATATGTTTAGATTGTGTTAGGTACGAATAGTTTAAACTGTATGGCGTTATTATATAAGACAATGCAGACATGCCTTAATATTTGTAATTGTATAATGCTTGCTTTTATTTTGTTTTATGAGGAAAAGTGAAATCGGACTGATATTTTGTACTATAATGTGCATGTTTGTAACACGAGCTGGATGCCCGAGTCACTAGAAAATAAACTATAACCACAAGGTATTTAGTTTGATAAATGGATATAAACGTTTTCTCCATTGAATATTGGCCAGTCGATGACATAACCATAATTGTTTAAGACGCAAAAGAATGCATTTACAACATCAAAAGTCCCTCGTATTACATTTAAAATATGAAACATCACGTAACAGTATGCAAATGCTATGGCGGTACATGCTATCATGATGCGTACATCTCAGAAAGTGTGATCAAAGTCACCTGGAAGTCAGAAGGTACAACTTATCAGCTTGTCGGCCGTGCGGGAAAATAAATAGTACGTCCAATGAGAGAATAATGACACTTTTGTTATTCGCTTCATTTAGACATTCCATTCAAAATAAATTGAGTATTTGAATAAACTCAGTGTTGTGCTTTGTCCAGGAAATGAATCCAATTTACTGCATCTTTGGTTATAATATATGATTTTATTTTGATTATTGTAAATATTTCGAAATGTCATTAAATTGATACTAGTTCGTGTGTAAACAATATTGTCAACACGGTTCAAAACACCCGGGTGATTAGATCAGATTACGCTAATTACAAGGTGCTCCTCAAGGAGGCGTCATACCCCCAACCAATTCATCATGTGTGATTTGACAAGGTGAAATGAAGCCGAAGACTTCAATTTCTAATTAATAGCAATTCTACTGTTTACATTTGGTATGTACAGGGTACTTCAATTTCTTTACAAAAGAAAAAAATCGTGTTTACTAAATATTCAGATCAGATTTCACAGCATAGATTCATCTATAAATGTAATAGCTTTAAGCCAGGCTAATAAATCAAATACCCAGTCAATTAATAGGTTCACAAATGAAACATTAAGGTTGAATGTTCCCACCCAAAACTATTTCACAAAGGATTGAATCGCATTATAAGTGGTCTCGGGTTTATTTCAATAACCAATGTTTACATGTGATAAGCTGAAAGATATATTTACTTTAAATTTATTTCTGACATAGGAAATAGTACCAAGTATGTTATTACCATTGGAAGGATGCCGAACAAAATAATGGGTTGTTGTTTTCAATATGATAGGTTATGTGTGTTCCTTTCACGGAAAGTACTCATTTTCTTTATTTTTGGCCCTATTAAATTGTAATCTAAAGTCAGTTAAACCCGTTAATTAGTAGTATTTGGTTGTTGAACTCGTTAATTAGTAGTGTTTGGTTGTTGAACTCGTTAATTAGTAGTATTTGGTTGTTAAACTCGTTAATTAGTAGTATTTGGTTGTTGAACTCGTTAATTAGTAGTATTTGGTTGTTGAACTCGTTAATTAGTAGTATTTGGTTGTTAAACTCGTTAATTAGTAGTATTTGGTTGTTGAACTCGTTAATTAGTAGTATTTGGCTGTTAAACTCGTTAATTAGTAGTATTTGGTTGATTATTTGTTTGATTGTCAACAAACTTTTTCAAATGGTTGGCATGTTTATTATGATTATGAAAATGCGAAACGCAAGAGTGGGGAGTTATATGTTGTCATTTTCCCAGGTAAATTTTAATATTGTATATCCAATTGTCGAAATTAGCTAGGAAGCATTTACTAAATGCAATGATTTTGGATTTTTTTTTTATTATTGGATTTTTTTTATATTTTGCATCCTCTTAAATTAAACAGCATGATGTAAAACGAACAGATGTTGTTTAATTCTCTTCCGTAAATAAGTATAAAAGTTAAGCAGGAAATGTTGAATTCACAAAATGCAGTAAACCAAAAACACGCATACAAATCAAACAGCTGAAACAAAGAAACCTAGAAGCAAATTATGGGACATTATTAGCATAAACAGGTTGACATGGGTACCTCCTTGGACAGGTCAGTGGCAAAACAGCAGCTGGGGATTTAAAACAGGATCTACAGAGCACTAAACCTTCGTATTACCCAACTGTTATCTCTAAGATGGGACATAATGAATATACATGTGTAAATAAAACAGTCACCGCCAGGCAATATCTAACGATATATGCAACATTAACAGGAAATACAAGTATAACACAACGATGATCATGTATATTTAAGTACAAAAAACGTAAAAGGCACGAAGCAAGTACTCAATGACTTTGCAGAAGCCAGAGAAAAAGATAATAAATCATTAAGGGCACGACAACACAAGATTGAAGACAAACAACAAACAGTCACCGTCCTTTCAGGCTTCAGGTAGACGTCATCGTAGGGTCCATATCCGTTCATCGTACAATTAAATTAGCAAGTATAGTGGCGAACTGTAACTGGGTCAACTACAAAACATACAGAGCGTTGCAAATTGATAGGGTCATAACCTCTTTTGATAAACTTTTAACAAGATTGATAAAGATTGTATGAAAGTGATCATGACCACGGATCTTACAAAGTTTGTAAATCACGTCACCATAGAAGCTTGTGATAGTCTTTGTGGCAGACGAGATCTAAAAAATTATTTTTAAAAGTAGATTAAGGTTACGATATTATATATATATATGATTTTGCTTTTATATTTTCAGGGTTTCCTGGAGCACTATGGTTACATGAAAAAAATATGGATTCCCGCTGGCAGCAGAAAGTTGGCTGTACACTCAGATATTGAGAGAAAACGCGCCATTAGGTGAACACCAATACTTTACCTGAACTTTAAGATTGTTAGGAGGTACTGTATAATTATAATAGATTGTAATACATTAGTGTATACCTGTAATATATTATGGCATACCTGTAATAGATTATGGTATATTTGTGATAGATTACGGTATATCTGTAATATATTATGGTAACTCTGTGATAGATTATGGTATACCTGTAATATAATATGGTATATCTGTGATAGATTACGGTATATCTGTAATATATTATGGTAACTCTGTGATAGATTATGGTATACCTGTAATATAATATGGTATATCTGTGATAGATTACGGTATATCTGTAATATATTATGGCATACCTGTAATAGATTATGGTATACCTGTAATATAATATGGTAACTCTGTGATAGATTACGGTATATCTGTAATAGATTATGGTATATCTGTAATAGATTATGGTATATCTGTAATATATTATGGCATACCTGTAATATATTATGGTATATCTGTGATAGATTATGGTATATCTCTATTGGATAATGCAATATCTGTAATATATTATGTTATATCTGTATTGGATTATCGTATATCTGTGATATATTATGGTATACCTGTATTGGATAGTGGTATATCTGTGATATATTACGGTATATATGTATTTGATTATGGTATACCGTTAATAGTTGATGGTATACCAATATTGGATTATGGTCTACCTTTAACGGTTTATGGTATACCTGTATTGGCTTATGGTATACCTTTAATATATTATGGTATACCTGTATCGGATTATGGTATACCTTTAATATATTATGGTATACCTGTATTGGATTATGGTATACCTTCAATAGTTGATGGTATACCTGTATTGGATTATGGTATACCTTTAATAGTTTATGGTATACCGTTAATAGTTGATGGTATACCTATATTGGATTATGGTCTACCTTTAATGGTTTATGGTATACCTGTATTGGCTTATGGTATACCTTTAATATATTATGGTATACTTGTATCGGATTATGGTATACCTTTAATAGATTATGGTATACCTGTATTGGATTATGGTATACCTTTAATAGTTGATGGTATACCTGTATTGGATTATGGTATACCTTTAATAGTTTATCGTATACCGTTAATAGTTGACGGTATACTTGTATTGGATTATGATATACCATTAATAGTTGATAATATACCTGTATCGGATTATGGTATACCTTTAATAGATTATGGTATACATGTATTGGATTATGGTATACCTGTATTGAATTATGGTATACATTTAATAGTTTATCGTATACCGTTAATAGTTGATGGTATACCTGTATTGGATTATGGTATACCATTAATAGTTGATGGTATACCTGTATTGGATTATGGTATACATGCATTGAATTATAGTATACCTGTAATGGATTATAGTATACCGTTAATAGGTTATGGTATATCTGCAATAGATTATTGAAATGTATGGAAAGGCCTATAGGGCTATACTTTTATATGTTAAGTAAATTGTGAAAACATATTTAAGAAATAAATACATGTATAGACTTTATGTACAGATTTGTAGTGTGGTAACATATTGAAGATCATAAATCCAAGGGCCGGACTAACACTTAGATTATAATACAAAGATCCCTAGGCTCGTGATATTGTACTACTGTTTCAAACAAATTACCAGATTTTGATCTGGCATACTACTATAAGGATGTTTCAAGGGTATATGATTAAGAATGGTGATTCCAACAAGAAGAATAACTGTTATTTCATCGAGGTTCCGATTGAAACAGTAACATACCGAGAGTTGGAATTTCTCTGTCTCCTCAACGGACGTCCATCATAGATTCTGTTTACCACTGACGTCGCTGTGTATGTTCATTTACTCAATGAATGGTGTAATTGTTGATTTGTTGTGACACCGCGTGCTTTCTATATACGCCCATGGGCAGCCAATCTATAACACGCGGATATCCTTATATCTGGGTATGCAGGCGTCTTACCTATCTGGTATACAGGTAAAAGATCGAGTATTACCAACCTTAAACACTTCTGCGACTAGGAACATCACGACCCTTATTTCATGGAGATTTCGAAAGTTAAACGGATTTGGCGGGTTTCCTCACCAAACTTTACACAATTAATCAGGAAGTTCATCAGAAAAGGGTAAGAAAAAAGAAAAGTACCCTTTAGTATTACAACGCTCGGCATGTTTAGTGATTGACCCCTCTACAGTCAGTCACTACACTTCACTTTCTTTTGCCTTGTGCGATGACTGGACAACCTCTTGGGACTCTATGATTGCACCTACTGAAACCCCGACCAAGGGAGGTTCTGGATACATCCTGAGATGTTTCTTATTTTATATTTTATATAGCTTTACAACAACATCTTAGTGTTTCATTTGTTCGTTTCTCTGGATGTGGACGTCTTTATTGTTAGAGAATTCCTTTTGATAGGATGTAGTTTTGTTTACACTGCCTGATATGTGGAGATGGGAAAGAAAGAAAGGAATAAAAGAAGGAAAAGCAGTGAAGATAGTGACAATGGATATATGAAAAAGGCGCCTAAAAACGGAAAATCGCCTGAGGGGGTGAGTGATATAAACACTATAAGTAGCGCATTAAGTCAAACGAACTCAGTTTTGTATGACAGAGGAACACCTTCTAAATTGAATACAACATATCCTCTCGAATGTTCGACACCTGGAAATATGAATAGTTCATATATATCTCAGTTAGAGAATTCTGATACTTCAGTGTTCGAGCCTTTAACGACACCTAAAACATATGCAATGGATAGTAAAGCTACAGTTGTCTCCCTTGAGTCAAAAAACGGTCCTACGAACACAGATATCATGGCATATCTTGCGAAGATTGATTCAAAAATATCTGTTATGGATACGCGGTTGCTATCACTTGATTCTCTTGAAAAGAAGGTCGACGGATTTGACCAGGATCTAAAAAAATTGTGGCTACATATAGATACAATTAACAAATCGTGTGTCGAAAGGATTAATAAAGCAGAGGATAAACTCGAATCCACAGACTTTGCCATAGGCATCGCGAATGACAAACTGTCTCAAATGGAAAGAGAAAATGTGAAATTTAAAGAAACTATAACATATCTACAATCCCAATCCATGAGAAACAATTTAATATTTGGCGGTATTCCAGAATCCAGAGACGAAAAACCCGAGGAAACAGAGTATAAACTTCGACAGTTTTTGTGTGAAAAGCTAGAAATAGCTCAAGATATTGTAACAAACATGAAAATGGAACGCGTGCACAGGATCGGTGCCCCTGCCCCAGGGTATAAACGCAAAATTGTGTGTAAATTTAATTTGTTTCCAGACCGCGAAATGGTTAGAAAACTGGGATTCAAACTTGCAAACAGCGAGTTCTTCCTTCACGAGCAGTTTCCGCCGGAAGTGATTGCCAAGCGACGAAAGCTTACGCCTTTGCTGAAAGACGCCAAGAGAGATGGCAAACGGGCTTGGATCAGCTACGATACACTGTACATAGACGGGAAACAGGTCAAACCATAGGAATCAACCGAGGTTGGATTGAGTGTTCTTGTTTGGAACTGTAATGGACTAACTAACAGTAAAAAAGAAAACAATGATTTTGTAAATATTTTGTTTCAAAATGATATTGTCATTCTAACAGAGTCATGGACAGATAAAGACAGTGAACTAGATTTTCCAGGATATACTTGTTTTAATTATTATCGTAAATTCAGACACAGGCGAGCTAAGAGAAACAGTGGTGGTATTGTTGTTTATATTAAAGACACTTTAAAAAATGGTATTTCTATTATTAAAGATCGATTCGATACCATGTTATGGTTAAAGTTAGATAAGATTTTCTTTGGAAATGATGAAGATATTTACTTATGTGGTGTGTATCTATGGGGTGATGACTCGCCTGCTTCAACCATTATTGATGCGGACTTATTTCTAGTATTACAAAATGATATTAACTACTATGAATCTTTAGGTCGTGTACTAGTCACAGGGGATTGTAATGCAAGGGTGTCTATTAAAAAAGATTATATTCTTTTCGATAGGATTGTCGATGAAATTGACGCAACTGATTATATTCCAGATAACCCTTTAGAGAGATTCTCACAAGACAGTGTTTCAAACGCCCAAGGGGTTAAATTACTCGATTTGTGTAAATCTACATCTATGCGATTAGCTAACGGACGCTTAGGTTTTGATTGTGGTGTGGGCGAATTTACATACGTGAATCGGAACGCATGTAGCGTTATTGATTATTTGTTATTGAAAGAAATTGATTTTCCGCTTGTTAACAATTTTAAAATCGGCAATTTCACAGAATTCAGCGATCATGCACCTTTATCGTTCACTGTAAATACTATGAATCGTACAGTTAATACTAATCCGTGTGATCGCGAATACATCTCATGTAAATGGAATGAGGCGAATAAAGAATTATTCCGTAATAGGATAATTGGCAAGTTACCGGTATTCACATCAATTGTAAATGATATGAATATTCGTGATAAAGATAGTATTAATAACGTAGTGTCGAGTTTTACCAATTTAATGACAGAGGCTGGTGACCTCTTGTTTGTAAAACAGAGAACGGTTAAGAATGGGTTTCAGTCTGTAAACTCGGACTCAAACAAATGGTTTGATGTTGATTGTCGCCAGGCTAAGCAGTTATACAAAGAGGCGTTATTTTTGTTTAATACGAATAAATCAAATTTAAATAGAAATTCGCTTTCTGATAAAAAAGCGAGCTATAAAGCAATAATAAAGAAAAAAAGACGTGCATATAAATATAGACAAATGAAAGAACTGGAACAGATGCGACATTCAAAACCACGCGATTTTTGGAAACTGTTTAACAGAAAAAAGCAAAACAATACCGATATCACCCTAGATGAGTTTCATACATATTTTAAAGACTTATTTAAGGACATAAAAAACGCGAAAAATGACGAAGCTGAATCTTTTAATAATAACCATAATTTTGATGATAATTATCCTATTTTTAATGAATTAGACATGCCTATAACTATTCCGGAAGTAGAGGCAGCGATTAAGTCGCTACGCAAAAATAAAGCCGCCGCCGGCGACAATATATTGAACGAATACTTTATATCAACCTGTGATATATTGGCGGGGCATATAACTGATATTTTCAATGCGATTTTTGATTCTGGAGTTTTTCCAGAAGAGTGGACGAAAGGATATATGATAGCATTACATAAAAAGGGAAATAAAAATATCGCAAATAATTACAGAGGCATAACCTTGGTCAGTAGTATGGGCAAACTGTTTTCAAGCATCTTAAATAAACGTATCGATAAATGGTGTGACGATAATAATAAAATATCCGATGCTCAGTTTGGATTTAGAAAAGGTAAATCTACAACAGATGCTGTGTTTATATTACATAATATCATTGAAAAAATATTAAATGCTAAAGGTAGGCTTTATTGTGCATTCATAGACCTTAAAAAGGCTTTTGACTCTATTAATAGAAATGCACTCTGGTTAAAATTGTACAAATTAGGTATTAATGGGAAAATGCTTAGAATAATTCGATCGATGTATGATATTGTTAAAAGTTGTATTAAGCACTGTGGATCATTTTCTGATTTTTTTGATATATCAGTCGGATTAAAGCAAGGGGAGATAATCTCGCCGATAATGTTTGCGCTTTTTCTAGAAGACCTAGAGTTATATTTATATACAAGTATTAAAAGCGGACTTTCATTTAATGATATATCTCTTATCCTTCTGCTTTTTGCCGATGACATGATTTTAATAGGCACAAGTATAGAAGACCTGCAAAGTAGTTTAAATAACTTATATAACTATTGTGAAACATGGAGCCTAGAGGTAAATACAGATAAGACTAAGGTGGTGGTTTTTCGTAACCGAGGAACAACCAGAGTTACTGAAAATTGGTCTTATAACGGTACCATTCTCGAAGTGGTCGACGACTTTAACTATTTAGGAGTTGTGTTCAACTATACAGGGTCGTTTACGCTTAACCAACAAACATTATGTGGTAAAGCGCTTAAAGCTATGAACCTTCTATCAATAAATATAAAGAAATATGAGTTAAAACCGAAAACAGCTTTACAATTGTTTGATGCTTTTGTAGGTTCTATTCTTAATTATGGCAGTCAAGTGTGGGGTTTTACTAAATCCAAGGAAATTGAAAGAATTCACTTAAAGTATTGTAAACAAGTTCTTGGTGTAAAATTATCGACAAGTAATGCAGGGGTATACGGGGAATTGGGCCGTTATCCGTTATATATAAATAGACATGTTAGTATCATTAAATACTGGCTAAGAGCGGTCAATACTGATAACGTTATTATAAAACACGTGTATGAAAGCGCAAAATCTGACTGTGAAAGGGGATTAAAAAATTGGGTGTCAAAAGTCATGTCATTACTAAATAGTAGTGGTTTCATGTATGCATGGCTTGACCCAAGCTCACTAAATGCAATACATTTTGTACCGATATACAAACAACGACTAATAGATAATTATGTCCAAAACTGGTCAACCGACCTTGAAACGAATAGAGTGCTAACTCTTTACAAATCTGTTAAACACCATTTTGAATATGATAATTACCTAGATATATTGCATACCAGGCGCGATCGCAGTGTGGTAACCAGATTACGCTTGTCCTCTCATAGTTTAAGGATCGAGACAGGGAGGTATTCTCGTGAAAGGTTAGAAAGACATGAACGGATATGTCAAATATGTAACACTAATGATATAGAGGACGAGTTCCATTTTGCGTTAATATGTCCTATTTATAATACAATCAGAAGTAAATATATAAAACGATATTATAGCCATAGGCCTAGTATGTTTAAATTCATTGTTCTCCTTCAGTCAACAAACAAAAAAGATGTTATCAATTTTAGCAAATACATCTCAGAAGCTTTCTCTTTAAGACGTACCATGATAAATAACTTATAATCTCGTTCATCCTCACTATAATACAATTGTTCTATTGTACCGTATTAGATTTTGATTCCTATATATATATATATTTTATTTTTTTTCTCCGTGATATATCTCCTTTTTTTCATATTAATTCATAAATTAATGAACCTGTACTAATCTTGTTATTGTGGTCAAATTATATTTGTAAAATGTATGTTTATATGATGAAAAACTATGTAATAGTTTAAGTCAATAAAATTTCTTCTTCTTCTTCTTCTTCCTGATTGCTTACTGACCGTTCCAAGTCGGTAACCCCGTCTTCACCACCGTTTCTATTGTATTTTTTCTTTTTCATTGTATAATTAATTAAATATTGCTCCTTGTTTGTAGTACAGTGTGGAACTATGATGCCGTTGCGTTTGGACGCTGTGGTTTTTATCACTATATCTCATTTTCATCGATCTACGCCCATCTTAATGTTTAATTCAACCAACGAAATCAGACCATACTATTTTTGGTTTGTAGTATGTCTATTTCATGTCTGTCATACTCTGACTTCCGATAACTGGTAGTTAGAGTGCATCATTCATTCTGACAGGTGTTATGTTCAATTAAATTATTAACAACTGTTCAAACACAAAGGAAATGTCAGCGACCATGCTACAGGAGTCTTTATCAAATGATATTTCAGAAATTAAATATAAAACAATATCTCATCATTTGTAGTTTCTACGCAACTGTGTCGTTCGTTCTTTTTAATTTTGACAATTAGGGAATTAAGGAAATGACGTTTACTTTTTCATTTTTTTTGTTTTCTTACGTAATTTTCGATTCAGTGGTTCCACTACTCCGGCCGATTAAAGGCTCTGGGTATTGTTTAACCACTTATAGGATATGTTGTCTGCTTTTTAAATTAGTCTTTTGACTGTTACTTGTGATATGCAGGCTTCATAACCGCTGCTTTCAAATAAATTCCATTATGTTTATTTCGCTTTTCGGGGCATAGATTTTTATTAGATACTGGGACCATACGCCGTTCGACATGGGGGGAGATTAATTTTCGGGATTGTTAACATTTGTACTATTAATTTTATTAATATTGAGTTCTGCTCAACCCGGGGCTAGAGGGCGTGAGCGGTAGCTAGACCACTCATGAACAGTCTCAATCAAACCGAGACTGCAATATTTCGTATGTGTCGTTTTCGGCTGTTTCCAAAGGTCCATTATCATACTCTTTTTTACACTATTAAGAATGTTGAATGTTGAATTGGCACAGCATTGTATAGGATGAACGTCAATGCCAAGTTAGACTGCAGAAGAATGCAAAATCTTGTTTAAATCACAGACCTTAAACCAATTATTATTATTATTATTAGGTCTGTGTTCAAATAGGCATGCTCGGCTATTTCAGTTATTTGCTTAATTGCAATTGTTTAACATTGGAATCTCCCAAAAAAAAAAGAGAAAAAAAAAAGAAAACGATGTTTTCTCGCAGACATGTAAAGAGCATGCTGGCATGTTTACAAATAAACTTAATTATTGAAATTTCTGAGGAAAATATGGGGGGGGGGGGGGGGAAAAGCAGAATATCAATATTGAAAGTTCAAATATTTAGGTAAATTGCACCGTGTATTAACGTTTACTTGGAGAATTCCTCAAATAAACCAGACCTGACAAAAGTTTTGAACACACAATCATGATATTTTTTTAATTTAAGATTGAAAGAACTTTTTCAAAGGCAAATTTGAGCTCGCAACTTGATTTACCTAAAAAAAGAATTAAAGCGCAAATTAAAATTATTTTTGCATTTAATACTTATGCATTTTAGTTTAGGGAAGACTTAGTAAACAAGATTAGAAAGGCTTTGTATTTGCATTTAGCAGGCATTATTTTGTACCACAATTGTTTTTTTCGTGACAGTGTACAACATTGTTGGTTTTTTTCAAGACAGTGCACGTAACATTCTACACAGATGCGTGCTAATCTGTGTGCTAAATGCAAATGCAAAAGTGTTTATAACTCTTAAACCAAGTATAATCATCGTGCTGCACGGTATCTATAGTGACGCCACCACATAGGAGTAGTCGCTAGCTCCTAAAAATTGCTATTTCAATTAAAGAAGCCAGTGATATATTGCTGATATTGCTCATCTTGTTATGTCATTGAAGACATAGTTGTTATTTGCATATTCACTCAGTGCATTACAGCGATGACACACACCCCACCCCCATTGAAAATAGTTGTAAATACTCTCCTTTGCATCTCTGACTAGGGAGAGTGACAGGGCCAACTGATAAACCGTGAAAATATAGCTGTTAAATCATGAAAAATAACAAATAAATAAGTAAATCCGGAGATTGTACATCTAAATCCGGAGATTGTACATCTAAATCCGGAGATTGTACATCTAAATCCGGGGATCCGGATTTTATCCGGAGATGTGGCAGGCCTGCCCATCTAAACCATACATTATCGCCCAGTCGGATTACTACAATAATGTAAAACAACTAAAGCAGAGTGTTAGATGATAGTTAAACTAATGCCCTACCCTTTTTCAGTTTATTTCAGGAATTCTTCAATTTAAAGGCCACCGGCAAATTGAATAAAAGGACGATTAAGATCATGAAAGAGCCTCGATGTGGGTTACCCGACACTGGAATTGACGATCCATTTACTACTCTCAGGCATTTTTATTTTTACAGATATTGTAAGTACGCTGCGGGTAGATTCATTGTCGACTCGTAGACGATTTATATTCTACAGGAAGTCTCAGTCTCTTATCTACTTCAAAGGATATTTGCTGTATATGTACAAGTAAATATAAAAGTCGAACAGGAAATGTAGCATTCAAGGACCAGAGTCAACCAAAATCACGCACAGAAACAAACAATAATTACAAAGATGAATAAAAGACAAGATATGACATCACAAACATAAAAGGCTGGACAACGGTCAGTGGCAAAAGATAAATGTGCTTCTTAATATATATATATACACAGGGAACAAATATACTGTGTCCTATTATTTCACCCGAATTTAACCCTTTTAGTGGGATGGGTAGGGATGGATTCCATGTAACATATGAAAACAATTGTTTGCCTCATGAAGCATAAAAAATACTTTTCTATATGGAAAAAGGAATTTTTTTTCCATGTAAAACATGCTCGTGACTCTTTACTTGTCGATCTGTCCTGTATTAAAAGCAGAACATTGTGAAAAGGTAAGTGTAAAATTCAGAGTTATAAGCCCAACCGTTCCAACCCAGCTGATAAGACAGCGATATGTAAATGTAAATGCCCAACTATGCCTAACCTAACATGTGTGACGTCACTGCCACATTTCAAGGGCCTAGCATATACTGTTCAGTAATGTCATAACAACTTTACTACATTACAATTCCATCTTTCATATACATTACAATATATTCCATTAAACGTACTTTATTTGAAACTCAATGTCACAACCTGGGAGTCAATGTCATATTTAGGACATATAATTATAGGTATAGACAGTTTCCAAGGATATATTAAAGGGAATGTAGCGACACAGCCAAACAACTCTATTATTGAGAGTTCTGAACAACTTGGAAAAGGGTGAAAGAATTATCAAAATCGGATGATAAACAAAAAAGATATGACCATTTAAAGTTTGATCTAAAACGAATATAGGAGCCGCCATTTTTAGAACTATGACGTCATAGTTCCATATTACCATCTATGGAATATTGATAAATATCATTTAAAACGAAAAAAATCACTGCAAATGAATAAAAAAAAAATACTGGTGATATAAATCATTACTGCCATTATGTATTAAATATTTTTCATACAGTTGCTGTCACCTTTTCCCTATAAATCAGTAAAGTTTCATATTTATAAATATTCCATATATGGTCATTTAGAACCGTGATGTAATAGCTCTCAAAATGTCCGCTTCCATATCCGTTTAACAGAAACTTCAAATGATCATATCTCTTTCGTTTATCATCCGATTTTGATAATTATTTCACCCTTATTCAAGTATTTTAAAACTCTCAATAATAAAGATGTTTGGCTGTGTCGCTACATTCCTTTTAAAGATACCCACATATGTTGAAGTCTACATAATAAGTTGGTGAATGTTACTGTTCCGACTATATTTGTACTGTGTATATCATACTTAGCATGTCGGTTATAGCCTAGAGTTCTCTTTCTTTCAGGATATTTTCTATCATCTGAAACATTGTAAATAATATGTTCGTAAATAGTATGTATATATAATCGTAAAGAGTTCTTATTCAATATAAGATTTATGAAACAAGTTATGAATTATTTTAATTTTAACGAGCCTATTGGCGAGTTAAAATTAAAAGAAATTCATAACGAGTTTTATAAATCTTATACTAAATGGCGACCAGTTTAAGATTCGTTTTAACATATAACATAACAGTCAAATATGTCAACAAATAATTAAGAGTGACCGCCATGGCGTCAGACAAACGTTAGCGCCAAAACGTTATTAAATCTCACCCTTAAAGACATTCTCTATAGATTTTTTCTGCATAACAGATTTTCTTTAAACTTTTTGTACAGTAAGTCTGTTGTATATATAGACAGAAAATGCAAAAATAATGTTAGGTCAACATGATTGTTAAAATTTTAAAAAATAATTTATAATGTCAATCTGTCCAAAAAGTTGAACACGTCTATGAAATAGCTAAATAGCTAAATAGGACATTTTGAAGTCTAATCATTTATTCATTATTCTGCTAAAATTGTATTAAAGTAAAGAATATTTAATCATAATAACATTTAAAGCTCATCTTTATGTAAAACATATCTTTTTTTTACAATCTCTGTTGAGCCATTACTCACAATTTATGCACAAATTCGCCCATAATGATAACATTTCCTTTTTTTTGTATGTTCCCAATAATAGAATTTGTTTAAACTTTCTAAGCACATATAGTTTCACAAATATAAAAACAAAATGTGAAATAAAAATGTTAGGTACCCATGCTTGTTTAGAATATATTTTTTTGAAACCCTACCCCTATGCTAAAAGGCCAAGTTGTGTATGAAATTATATAGAAATGGTTTATTTTCCTTTTTTGTTATGTTCCTAATAACAGAATTTGTTCAAACTTCCTAGGCACTTATTTGAACCATATAGTAAGAAAATATATGCAATTAAATTGATAGGAGCCCATGCATATTGAGATTTAATATCGGTTTTTGGAACCCTACCATTATGCCTCATTTTTTTTCAATTTTGTTTGAATTTCTACAAAATGTTGTTTATTTCCTATTTTATGCATTTTTCTAATAATAGGCATTTATACAAATAAAGACAATTAATACAACTAGACATCAAGGGTAACATTCCTGTAAATTTTAGGAAAATCCATCCAATGGTCTTGGAAGAGAAGTCGCCCAAAATTCTGCGCATAAAAACTACAGAAAATGCCTTTAAGCGCCATAACGTCATGTCATAAACAACGTTGGTTGTCAAGGTGTTCATGCGTTAACTCTTTACAAAAGAGCTATTACGCCGACTTTCTAGTCGTGTTGAGGACTTTATTATTCGTACTATTAGTATAACTAAAAAGCTACTCCAGCAGGGCTACCGTTACCATAAACTTCGAAAAACCTTTGCAATTTTTTTTATTATCGTAACCCTGATCTCCTTTTAAAATACAAAAGTAATTTAAGACCTCTTCTGCGACAAGGACTATCACAACCTGACTTCTATGGTGACCCTATCATTTTGCAACGTACTGTATGCTTATTGGTTGACCCATTTACAGTTCGTCACTATGCTTTCCTCTTTGATTGTGTGCGATGACCGGACATATTGTGGATTCTATGGTGACGTTAACCTAAATCCTTATAGGACGGTATCGTTTGATGTTTTGTCTTTAATCTTGCCTTGTCGTACCCTTAACGGTTTATTCTCTTGTTGCTCTGGCTTCTGCCAAGTCATTGGGTACTTACTTTGTGGCTTTTTAGGCTTTTGTTTTTTTGATATTATATATACATGATCATTTATGTGTTTTACTTATTTTGCCTATTAATGCTGGCTTGTTTGTTAGAGATTATATACTGGCGGGGATATCTTTATTTACACTGTCCCGTTTACTGGGATGACAATAGAGTAAGAGTGAGGTTTGGTGCACCCTTAACCTGGTTTAAACCCCAGCAGCTTTTTTCCCACTTACCGTTCCAAAGCGGTAGCACTATTGTCATCCCTTTTGTGTTTGTGATGTCTTATCTTACCTTGTATTCATCTTTAAAGTTGTTCTTTGTTTCTGCGTGTGTTTGTGGTTGACTGTCGACCTTGAATGCTACTTTTCATGTTCGATTTTTATATCTTCTTTTTTCAATAAATTACAAAACTGATTTGTATAATATAACTTATGTATTATTAGTTGTAGGCGAATAATAGTTTTTATGACTTAAATCCGGATGAGTGTATAACAAATAAAATAGTTTTAGTTAACAAAATGTGCGTCGTGTTAAAATTCAGGGCATTTCAAGGTCCCGGGTTGTATTACTCATGTGTACATAAAATAGAATATGAAATGTGTGTTCGACACGGGTGGACAACTGTCATTATATGATAAATCGTCTCACTGAAGCAGTTCTTTGATACAGACGAACAGCCGGCGTACAATTTCCACATCAACAAAGTGCTCTCTTAAATGCAGTGCAGGACCCTCATTCTATGCAAGATAAATTACAAATTATCTCCAAATTATGATATTATATTTTAAATGCAAGTATTGTGAATTCTGTGTGGTTTAAAGTGTGCTGTTATGGTAATGTATAATATGATTGTGTAGTAAATCAAAACCTCTCTTACTGTTCACGACTATGAAATCCAATTTTTTAAGATGTATTAATATGTGACAAACCAGATTTACATTTTCATCAACTATACAGGTTTATTAAGGAGTGTGGATATGTACGGACTAAACAAGTCGCTTTATTTGTACAAATGCGTCATCATTTGGGTCTAATGTGTTGATATGTTCAAACAATATACCGATGCACTACACATTGCTTGAACATGTATTACTTCGACCGTCACAGTAACGTCACCAAAAGTAAATGGATGTTAAGAATGTTTGGGGATGAAAATTAACTTTTACAATATACGTGTTTACATATGGCTGGTTCAGCAATTGGACGACATATCAGGTTCAAATTATTCTATGTTGAAAATGACGTAAAACACCATACAAACAAACCAAATTATTCTATGTTGAAAATGACGTAAAACACCATACAAACAAACTTATATGGCAATTGTGCTCTTTATATTAAAAAAATGTGATGCAAATATCACTCAAACGTTCTTTTGTTTTTATGTGAAGTAAATTAGTCCATAGAGTAGTCCATTTATCCCACGAGAGCAGACGAGACATCATTTCTAAACAAATGTTATATTTCATTGCATGATGTGTTGTATGTACACATTTGTACACATAGTCCTTAACAATCTTATACTTATTAAGTTACATTGTGGGTAAACTACTGGCCATGCTCCCTGGGTTGTCACTCACATCTAGCACTGTTTCATGACATAAACGACTTGATTTGAAATACATACGAGCCAAATAGTTATATAGAAAATACAAATGAGTTAAATATTAAAACAAATAAGTTGAAGTGTTATATAATAATGATGATGATTTGAATAATTATAAAAATGAATTGAACTTTAATACAAATGAGTTGAATTATTTAGAAATTAATAGAATTGAGCTAAACATTAAAAGAAAAGAGTTAAACAATTTGGAAATGAGAGTTGGATAATTAAACAAATTAAAATAACAAAACCAAATGATTTGAATATAATTACAAATGAGTCAAATACTATAACGAACGATTTGAATATAATGCAAACTGATAAAGTGATACAAGTGTGTCGGTGTAGTAAATTGACCTCAAAATAGTTAACCCTGGATATAAAACTGGTAACACGACTCGTATTAATATAATATCTAAATAACTATTTAATTCGGAAAGTGTGTTCAGTGTTTTATTTTAATTATAATCACGTTTTCATTTTGTATTTCGTATATTTTTTCTTTCAACAGATCCAAGATGGCGACGGTCTATCCTCACATGGAGAGCCAGCAAATACACAAAAAAGATATCACCATTAGGGTTATGGTAGGTAGCTGAAGCAGCAGTGTTTAAAGTTGATACCACAGCATTGCAACACGTCATACTACACTCAAGTGATATGAAAACGCAACACGGGAATTTCCGCTATATATTGTATATACTGCACACTTAATTGCACATAATATTCCAAAGAAATCCCAAGATGTTTTTTTTAAAAAAAGTTGCAGTTAACTAGAGAAAGGACGCAACTGTGATGTTGTAGACGTTTTAATCACACTACACTTTGTAACAAGAACTTCATCAATGTCGAAGTTGCTCTTCGAAAAATTGAGCTAGTTCAGTACTGTATTTAACGTAAATAGTTTGCAAAATTTTGCATCCTAAGTTTGCTCACATGATTGAGCCAAACGCGTACTCTGTGAATAATGAAACATTGCAGGAATACTATTTGCTGTATTATTAGTTGTTTTAGTATTTTTTCCAAAAGGAATGGTCTTACTCAGCCATGTACCATTCGATTAAAAGCAGCATATTGTACATACAATATATAGCGGAAATTCCCGTGTTGCGTTTTCATATCACTTGAGTGTATAAACGCCTGATATTTTGTTTTGACAGTTTTATGGAATAATGATTTAGCCAACCTAAATAATTGGGATTTTTTTTTTTATTATCTATATATTTAAACTTTTGAAATGAAACTTCAAAGGTATGAAATTTATTATTCTTAGAGAGTGAATAATTGACATAGTTGATTGTATCAAAATGAGAAGGTAATTTTAAAATATTTTCCAATATAACTAAATGTAAATGTGACCCTAAATCATCAGAAACACCGATATAAGTACCACACATGTTTGTCATCGAATTTTTGGTGAAATATGAAGTTGTTACACTGAATGCAGCTTTTTGAATTCTATGCATTAAGATTGACCATGTTTGATTAACAAATATTGTCCCAAATCATCTACAACCAACCGGAGAATAGATTCCGATAGACTGGACTGTCCAGTTTACGTCCCCACCTGAAGGACATGTCTTAGGAATAGTGACTAGCCCAAGAACACACCGAATAAACTGTGAGAGACTTGAACCTGGGTCCTCAAGATTTCAAGTCCACCGTGCTATCCCCAGCAATGACAAATGCATGACGTCATTGTGTAAATAAGCATGCAAAACGTCAACGCGCAGAATATAAATGATATGCAAGAAAAAGAATCAATCATTGGTATTCGGTTCAGATAGGGAAATTCCAACACTCGGTATAATTATTTTAATCCGTACCTCGACAGAGCCTCGGTTCCGATAAAAACAATTATACCTTGTGTTGGAATTCCCGATCTTCACCGATACCCATGATCCTATCAAACCCTACACCACTTACCACAATAATACACAACTAACACATACCTAACTCTAATACACCGGTTAACCAAATACCTATCGTCATATGCATTAAAGGACCGCCACACACCACAACCACACACAAACTCATACTAAACCAAACTGCTTAAGTAACTCTCATTAAGAAGACACGTAAACAAGAACACAATAACTCAACTTGAGTCCTAATAACCAGTAAACCCTGCCCCATACAATTCCAAGCAATATTAGACATGGGTATAATCGATCTGGTCCAACTAGTTAACACACATAAACCCATACGGACCACAACTACTATTAACAAATAACCACATTCGCAACTATATAACAACAATAACCCTTCTTCCCAAACTAAAACACATAACACAACGACATCACAAGTTACACACCTAACCCCCCCCACCATACAAACTAAAACTCAACACTAAACCCAACTTCAAACACCCCTAACAACAAAACAATTTACC
Source organism: Cyrtodaria siliqua (assembly GCA_037043455.1). NCBI lineage: Eukaryota > Metazoa > Mollusca > Bivalvia > Adapedonta > Hiatellidae > Cyrtodaria > Cyrtodaria siliqua. Next base: position 2,200 of record JAWPHD010017153.1, on the reverse strand, counting down.
AACACCCCACAAACCCTCTAACCCAACAACCCAAATAAAACCTAACCCCCCCACCCAAACAACCTAACCCCTAACCTAAATCAAGATCCATTACAGTCCACAACTAACATACAAGCCTCGAACATGTCCCTTCAATACTACATCAACCCTAAACAACCCCAATCCACACTTAACCCCACATCACAAATCACACTTAAACACACCACATACTAAACCTCACACCAACTAATAAGCACTCATAACCCTAACAAACTCAATACACATACCAAACACATAACAAAATACCACCAACATAACCAACTATACCCACCAATTCCAAACAATCATACCACCATCACAAACATACTAAAACACACCCCCTTCCCTCAATCCCACCAATCACTACACCCACAAAAACACATCCTTACCCCAAAACCTCCAACACAATCAAATACAACTCCACACCCAAACCACCTTACCCCACCCATACCACACAAACTCCCTACCTCTATAATCAACAAACCCCATACCCCAAAACCCCACATTATCTACAATACTAAATCCAACTAACTCACCCCACCACTAAACACTCACACCACAAACCCCACAACCTCATCAACTAACAACCACCTAACACATATACCCCACCACCCACTAAAAACATTCCAATTACCAATCACTTATATATAAAACACACCATAACATCACACACAAAACACAACAAACCATAACAACAACTTCAAACACCCCCCCCCCACCTCCCCTCAAACCAAATTACCCCATACACATACATAATAAAAAACACAACTACAACTACACCACACTACACCCAAATTAACTAAACAAAATCACACCCATAACCTCATAACAACCACTACACAAACCCCCATATAAACACCACATACCACCCCCCCACCATACCACCTAACAAATAAACAACACCTCCTCCCCCAATCCACAAATACTACAAACAAATAAAACCAACTTCCTACACAACCACAAACCTACAACCAAAATACACTAACAAACATACACCACATAAAAAAACACCAACAAACATAACCAATACTCAACCCCCCACTCAACACACAATCCAAACACAAAACTCCATACAATACAAAACACAAACACACCAAAACACCTCCCACAACTCACACACTCCACACCAACCCACAACAACACAACAACACCACATACACTAACCACAATCAAACTAACACAACCCTATCAACCACACCCCCCACAACATCCACCAAAAAACCACAACCAAACCTCCAAAAACACACCATCACAACCCACATAACAACCCTCACCATACTCCCCCTAACACAACTTCCCCCCCACCACCACACTAAACACTAACTCCACACCAAAAAACATTACTCCACCACCATCCAACACCCACCCCCACAAACCCAACCCCACCACCCACCACCACACAAACCCAAACCAAAACACCCCATCAAACAACCAACACATCATACCACCATCCCACCTCTCCACCAACCAATAACACCAATAACATCTAAAATCACACCACCATACCAACAAACACCCACCCCACACAACCACTCCCCCCAACCCAAACCCTACCCCAAACCAACACCTCCACAAAAACTTCCCATCCCACTACTCCCCACACAAAACTAAATCCAACCCATAATCAAACACTCCCAACCAACATAAACAACACACCAAACACAATCCCCCAAACAAACCACCCTCAACCAAAAACCAAACTCCACCCACCCAACCACACCACCTCCCCCCATCCAACACTTAAAAACCACACTCCAACACACACACCCAACACAAACCACAACAACCTCACCCACTACAAAACCCCACCTAAATCACCACAATATCCTTAACAACCCCCCAACCCTACCACAACACAAACCCCTACAACCACAAACAACCAACACCCACCCCCCCCTAACACCCCTACACACAATCCAACATACCACTCCCCAACAACTAACACCTAACACAACAATCACAAACACATCACAAACAAAACACAATACATAACTAACCCCACCCCACCATAAATACACTCCAATCCTACACTCCACATACAACAAACCACCACTAATAATAATAAATCCTCACATCTACCATAATCCAAACCCCCTACAAATAAAAACCCACCACCCAACCACCAATCCCAACAACCACAAACCCCACCACAACTCCACAACAAACATCCACCACACAACAC